>VYZV01000888.1:0-19082 GCA_013401275.1 Pandion haliaetus | reverse complement strand
TGCAGGGGGACAGCCTGCCATCTCACCACAGGCTGCAGGGCCATCAGCCTCCTCAGGCGCCCCCTCCTCCCCCTCCTTCTTCTCTGACCTCGGTACCTGCAGAGGGGTTCCTCTCACGTTCCAATCCCACTACTCACTGCAGGTTCCCCTTCTTAAATCTGTTCTCCCAGAGGCACTACCACCGTCACTGATGGGGTCAGCCTGGGCCAGAGGCAGGTCCGACTTGGAGCCGGGGGAGCTTCCAGCAGCTTCTCACAGGAGCCACCTCTGCAGCCCCCTCCCCAGCTACCAAAAAAAAACCCGCACCACACAAACCCATAACAGGCCCTCACCAACAGTACTTACTCTGTTTAAAAGATGAATTGTGTCAATTTGAAGCTTCTAGACTTGCTGGTGTTTAACGCATTTAGTTATATACATGCCTGTATACGTACTTCACCTCGAATTTTCTTTTTCTTTTCCTGTCCTTTGCCTATCCTTGGCAAATCTTTTACACAAAGTGCAAGATGTACAGTCTGGCTTGCAGAGGCTTTACTGCTATTATGAATAAGGTTCAGTGGCCCTGATTGTTTCTTCTTTTTCTTCAAATTCTTATCAGAGTATTTCTCAACAAATATTACAGCAAATATCATGCTGTATATAACCTTTTATTTAGCAGTAGCTGCTAAGCTGGGAGTCCTGGGAATCTTATCCTCAGCCCTGAAATGTATGCTTAGAAACTGGAAATCCTGAAAAACTTAGCACATACATGCAAAAATACCTACTTCTTATCAAGTTCTGAAGTATCTTAAAAATGAAAGCCTGAAATCAAGTACATCTAAAATGTATTCACTTCAGCTCTTTTATACATTTGTCCACAAAACTTGAGACTTTTCCCTTCCTGAGGTCTTACTTTATTTCTTTCCAGCTTCTCCGCACCCTGAGGGGGGTCTGGTTTTGCCAGAACTGTTATTATTACACTTCTATTACATAACTAGAATAGATTTGTAAACTGTAAGATGTACGATATGGTTACAGTTTATCTTGAGTATGTATTGATTTTTATAACATTCAGGGCTAACTGAGATAAAATAACAGAGAAAGCAAACAAATAAAATGTATTAGCACATGGGCTACAGACCTCCATCACAGACTCTTCTGCAGGTTTTTAGAAATTTTTTTTTCTACTGTGGTCTTAGTCACAGGTGCTCCTTGGCATTCTAGAAAAACCTCTGTGTTTTTTGATTCATGAGCAAATAAAATGTTCATATGGAGTCATATATGAGAAATAAAACAAATGACACTGATACTTCCAAGGTGTATACTTTCTGGAGAAAAGTATTACAAAATATTAATTGTAGTATTGCTGAGGGCAATCTTACCTTGCCTCATGAATTACTTAAGGATTCCAGTATTCCACTGTTAGAGAGAAAAGCCTGAAAGCAAGATATTAGCACTGATTTGTGGAGGTAGGTATATACAATTTTTCTACCTGAACACATACAAATGTAATTGTAAAAGTAGTTATAACCAGTACTGCAGTTTTGCAGCAGCCAATTTGGGGGATTTTCAGACAGAAGAAAATAGGTAAACTTAAAGGAGGAGTTTTCCTATTCTGCAGCAGGAAGGTTATTTTAAATCCAGTTGCAGTGCAGTGTGAATATGTGAAAAGTACCTGAAACATTTTGTAAAGTGATGGTGGAGATGACCACCATCCCCCATCAGGTCTGCAAACATATTTTACTATGAAACTTGCACATTTTCCCTTCTTTCTAATAGCAAATACATTTCTCAAAATATATGATTCTATACTTAAAGGATATTTCTGTGTTACTCTGAAATGCAGAATAATAATTTAGGGTTTTTTCTTCCAGCCAAGGACTAGAAATGTAATGTTTTTAAAAAGAGAACAGACACTCACAAAATCACAGGCTGCCAGAATCTCTAGTAGAAGAAAAAACCTTCATCTATAGCTGTAATCTAAATATATTTGTGGCAGAAGTAGTAATAGCTGACCACTCCCTGAAAATTAATATTATTAGATAAAGGAAGTTGTTATCTCATGATTCTCCCCGTGCTCCAAACTCACATTCAGAGAATCTTTTGTTTTCTTCTCATGACATATTTCAGATCTTTTTTTCTTTTTGTCTGTTTCTTTTATGTTTCATACCATTTTGAAACTTCAGGGTCACAAAAGTATGCCCTAAGATACAGCTTTGGCCTGCATCTCTTGTGTGTGTGTGTCTTTGCCTGAAGACTCATCATTACGATAGATAGCTTCTTCCATATTTCACAGAATCCCTCTGGTTGGAAGGGACTTCAGGTCTTCAGCCCAGCCTCCTGATCAAAGCAAGTTTAACACTGAAATTAGACTAGGTTGCTCAGTGTTTTATTCAGTTGGGGTCTGAAAACAATGTGCTTGCACTCTCCCCTTTTTGGTTCCTGTAAGGCTTCAACTTGGCGTGGCTTCTGAAAACTTGAACTAAAATTGGTATTGTTAGGCGTGGGAATCAAATTCATGCTGAGTCACATCTAGCACAGTTTAAATTCTGTGCCTTTACTACTTGGCTACCTGGTATACAACTTTTTAAATTTGATTTGATGTACCTAATACTTACACAGACAGGAACCAATTACAAAAGGACAAATACATGTTTTCAGCTTATTTTATCACAGAAGTTAAGTTTCATTATGTGAGTCGTATATTTGCTTCTTTAGCACCTCTACATCTTTCAAACAAATGCTTTTCAAAGAAGTAGTTTATAATCTCTGTTGCAAAGCATTTATTCTTCATACTGTGTTAGGAGTTCATCAGTCTGCTCAATTATGATAATTAAAAATCATGACGTAAGATTTCAGATTCTTCCATGGCTTTTAAGGAAGCACCACAGCAGGGGTTTTTTAACTAAACAAAGAGTCATATCCCAGAGCTAAAATAACATTAAGAACAGTTTCCAGATATAGTTCAGCATAGGAAAACCATAGGTTTTGTTCCAGGTTTTCCTGGTGATGTTCAAGTCATGCAACCAAAAATCTACTGGCCCAGGGCAATTGTCCCACAATCATTAAGACACAGTTAAATAAGGTGTGTGTGACAAGGCTTTTCTGAAAATATTTCATAGCTAGGAAATGTAAACATGCAGCTTTTGAAGTACTTGAAATGGCTTTTGTTCCCTGTCCCTGGTGCAACAAACCTTGTTTTGTGAATCTTTAGCAAACACAGCATTTGAGGGCCTCTCAATATCTAATATAACTACTATCACTACAAGCATTATCTGCACTTCACAGGTAGGCCAGGTGTAAAGGCATATAGCAATTTGCCTAAAGAAGCTGCTAAACAGAGACTTGAAACCAGATCTCCTAAGTCACAGCCATTATCTGACTTACTTTCTCACTGTTATGGTGTCATGGTTTTAAGACCAGCCAGCAACAAAGCACCACAAGGAATCTGCTCTCCCGTTCACCTCCATGGGCTGCCAGGGAACAGCCTGCCGTCTCACCACGGGCTGCAGGAGCACCACCTCCTCCAGCGCACCTCATCCCCTCCTACTTCACTGACCTGGGTGCCAGCAGAGGTGTTTCTCTCACATCCCACTCCCCTCTCCACTGCAGGTTTCTCCTTCTTAAATACATTATCCCAGAGGCGCTACCACCATCACTGATGGGCTTGGCCTTGGCCAGAGGTGGGTCCGACCTGGAGCTGGGGAAGCTTCTAGCAGCTTCTCACCGGAGCCACCCCTGTGGCCCCCTCCCCCACTACCAAACCTCTGCCACACAAACCCAAAACACATGGTAGGTTTTATAACTTCACTGCCACACTAAATCCAACATGCACCTCTGGCATCTGAAGACATCAGCCATTTCACTTGGCCTGATAATCAGGATGTTCTTAAGGAACTATTTGGTGCATGCATTTGTCACTAGCACCTCCCTTTTTTCTCCATCTGTATAGCACACTCCCTGCAAGTTCACTGTGGAAAAGTTCCCTGTCTTTCCTCTCCTTCCCCTGCTTTTGGTTAGCAAAATAATCACTGTAGGTAATCTGACAGCAGATGATTAATGCGGGGAAGGGCAGCTTGTCTTTCACAGATCTGTAGCTAATAAATCCACTTATGCTTTTCCCCTTGCTTCGACCAATCAGTTTAAAATTCATGAGCTTACCCATACCACTTCTGAGGGCAGTCTCAGCTCTCAGAGCCATCCATCCTTAGCCAGAAGAGGAAGTCCACTCAGTACTCAAAGTCACAGTCTCCACAGTGACCAAAGCACAGGGTTATCTTATTACACCACCAGCACAAGAGGAGTTGATGGGGCTCACACACAAAGTCATATTATCCTATTTGCCCTGTCACCATAAGCTTTAATGTAAGCCTCACTGCAAGCTTCAGCAGTAGAAGGCATTTAGCATAAACTGCTAATGTTGATAAAGTTTTCTGAAACCTTTAAGCCCACACATTGCATTTCTTTCCATGGCATGTGAGGATTTCAGACCTTAAGACAATAGGTGGAATAAGGAGGGCAGAGTTGCTGTGACTGTGCAATCATTGCTGAGCCTTCTGCAGCATCTCTTTCCCCAGATTCTATTTAATTGAGACAAAGGTCATACTCTCATGTCAAATTAATGAAAGATAATACAGTTAGTTTTCCTTAGAGATGTGTCACTTCTTCGCAGAAAGCTTCAGTGAAACAATGGCTTGCAAGCTCTTGAGGATACAGTTCTCATCTTGTGCCTTTTAACTGTCAGTCACACCCACAGCACTCTTGAAACAAAGATGCGGTTGGATGGTTCACCTGGGTGAGCTGTTCATTCAAAATCCACATCAAGAGAAGACAGATTCATCCCAAGGACTCACAAAGGTCACGGATCTCATGCTGACTCCTGTCTGTCTCTCCATTTCATTCTTCAAACTAGTAACACGACTGCCACAAAAGAGCTAATGAATTGGAGTCCATGGTTCTTGTGTCCTGCCTCTCTTTATCCAGTAGAAAAGGGGGCTAGCTGCAGGGCTTCCTGCTTTCTGGGTCTATGTGAAGACGATCAAGTAATGAGCTGGAAGGAGAAATCAGCTCAGTATTGACTCCTCTTAGCTCCCGCTGGACTTGTCCCTGGGATACATAACCAATGCAGATTTAACAGGAGGAAAATTTGATTGGAATAAAGACAGCATAAGAAGCTCTAGTTCAATGCCTTGGCAAGGCTGGGGAGAGAAGGGCTTTCACCACATCCTGCCTGTCTTTAGACAGATGTAGCTGCTTCTAATTTCCCGTGAAAACTACCCTGACAGCAGTATCTGAAGGGCTTTGCAACAAGCTTGTTGCAGAGAGCAGTTCTCCCTGTATCCCTTGCTTCCAGTCAAAGGTCCCAATTCTTGCACCTGATTTCACTTCCCACTGAGAATGTTGCGTGTCTCACATGCTGCCATACATTTAAAACATCGTTCTGGAGCTCATCTCCCAACCTGCTTCTGTCTATGCTCCCCCAGACTATTTTTGAACTGATCTGTTGTCAAGTGTCTTGTCTTTTATTTGTCTTGCCTTATCTTAAAATACAAGCTCCTTGGGGCAGGTAACATGTCTCTTTCTGTGTGTCTAAAATGTGTGTGATTTGATCCCACTCTATAAATGTTTTAGAATAACAATACTACCAGAGGATGCTTGCACATCTCAAGTGTCAGGCCAAATAAAAGACGAACATTTTGCACTCTAAATATTAGCTGCTAGAGTCTTCTGTTTGTAGCATAATTGAAAGACATTATTGTAATTGGTTAGCAAAGCCACCAAAGTTTCAGCACAGGCCTTTGCAAAATGAAAATGAATGAAGCAGCTATGGAAATGACATCTTAATAAGAATAATGAAATTCAAACCCCTAGTGCAAGTACAGTGTATAATCCATTACATGGAGATTAGATGAGATATAAATACCTCAAGGATATAAGATTATTGATCTGACATAAGTCATCTGTTTTTGTAACCACAAAATGGCAAACAACAGGCATCTAGACACTGCACAGTGCCTAACTACAGCTTTTTCATGGAGAGTGAGAAAAGAATTTAACAACTTGCACTGTTGAGCAAGGTCTTATTCTGGGTGCAGCTTTGTTGTTGGGGTTTTTTTAATTCCTATTAACCTAGAAAGTATTGTCAGGGCCCGAATCAATTTTTAATTAATTCCCTGGATCTGAAACTTGGTGGATGAAGGTTCAATTCCCAATCCAGCCACAGTGTTAACCTCTTTATAACTCAGTTGCTTGCACATGAGATGTAGCAATAAAGCTTCCCTTTACCACACAGACGTGGAGGAGACATTTGGTAATCTTCATGATATGCTCAAACACTGCATCAGTGCTGGGTACTGATGTATTCAGACAGCTACAAAACCTCAAAGACATAGAAAAAGGAAGCATCAAGACTGGATTGCAGAGCATGGGAGCTGAGGAAGGTTTGACTCCTGGAAGAGGTTACTCCTAGAGAACTCAGCTGAAAAATCTGGCAGTTTTTTAGAAGATTGTCTCTTAATTCTAGAAATTCCCTGTTTCTCATCAATTTTGAAGTGAAAACAATGAGGGTTAACAAGTCTCCTAATCCCTTCCTGTTCAGCTAGGGAGAAGTCCTCAGCCAAGTGCAAGTTATTTCAGTGGAAATTATCTATCCTGATGTTTGTATCATTCCTGTTTCTGTCGTGGTCCAGCACCTTATGAACCAGTATCGAGCAGGGAGGGAGCTCAACACAAAGGCAGCACAGGCAGCCGAGAATTCAAAGAGTGGCAAAAGTCAGAGATTGTTTATCACCCTTTGCAAAAACTCCAGTGCCTCGCTTATGCACCAGAAAACATACAACAGAGCAGGACCTTGAACCCAGGTCTCACACTAGATAGATCTTCCTGATTTCACCCAAATCATGCAGCAGCTCCAACTGTGGATGGTAGTAAGGGTATTTTGCAGCAAAACACGTTTCAGTTATGGATACTTAATGCTCATGATTTAAAGATACACAACGGTCAGCGTAGCTAAGTTAAAGGGACAGCAAGAAATACGATGCTCCTACGTGCATTTGCCATAGCCAGCTTTTAGCTTGAACAATCCAAGCTGGTGGTAGCTGTAACACACTCACCAATGCTGCATCTTAAGTGCAGGCACTGCATTTCCAGTCATTAAGCATAGCTAGGGAAAAAAAAAAATCTCTTGCTTAGCGCAGGCCCAAATACACATGTAGCTTCAGCACATGACTATGCATTTTCAGTCCAAGTATGCCATAATCTATCTCATAAGATTTTGGCAGATTTCTGTCTTGTCTGGGCTTTGTAGCAAGTCAAAGGCTCCTGATTAGAAAGGTCTTTTGTCATGCATACAGCAAAAGACTACAGGACAGCTAGGATAATTCACTGAACTTGGATAACAGTGTACAAGTGATACCCTTCAGATAAATACAGATCCGGAGCATTTAGCTGAATGTGATGTTATAATCTACAATAATCTTTAAGGTAAAACGCAAAATCCAGTTTTACTTCCTTGCTCTGCAGTAACTAAACCCTTTGATCTCAAAGGCTGAGTCTCCTTTATTCATAACAACCTTACTAGCAGATTTCTAGCCATAAAGTGATTACAGGAATGAATGAATTCTTTGGAAGGAAAAATTGCACCAAGTCACACAGGTTGCTCTAAATACACTTAAAGAGAAGAAAGGGAATATGTTTTATGTTCTCGAAGCCTTTCTAACTTTACTCAAAGTCTCAGCTGTTGTGCAGTGTCCTTCCACAATGACTGGAGAAGTGCTTAATATTATAGGAAGGAACAGCCTGCTAAAGTATGGTCTGCTTTTAGACGCACATCCTGAGGTTTCTGTTTGCCTGATCTACTGCTGTCCAACACAAATGTTACCCAGGTGATCCCTCTCCATCTCTTGCTGAACTCCTCTTTATGCCGTGCATTTTAGGCTGGCCCACTTAAGCCATGTGCACTTTACACAGATTTCATTAATGTCTGAGCCATTACGTATGTTCAGCAGTTAATGGGAAATACTAAGTGTACTGGAATAAATAAGGCTAAGTGGAAGAGGCCTTAATGTTTGGCTTTCAGTAACCTCTCTTGTCCAGCCACAAGCCCTCACTTTTCGCACGTTATTGTCTACACATATTCTAGAGAACAAGCTGCAGGGAAGGCAGGCTTGAATAGGAAGACACCAGGGACACTACTCCAGAGTAGCTACAGGTTACTCCCAGGACTCGTGTCAGCAGTAGCAGTGGTCATTTCCATCCCTGCAGTGTGGTAACTGTGACTCTGAAGTGGCTTGCAGGCAACTAGCATGACAAATGCCACAGCTTGGAAGCTCCTTTTGTGTTCTAGAGATTAAGGAGAGGTTGGAAAAATTGGGTTTCTATTCTTGGCTCTGTCACTGTGTTATGTTGTGTGACTTTATGGAATTTTTTTTTTTTTTTCCCCACATTTATCCACTCTACCACATCCCTTTTTCTGCCTTCTCCATTTAGATAGTTGCTACTCAATTCAGATGCTACACCCTCTGCATATCTGAAAGTTTCCTGATCTAGTGGGGATCCTTTCTGGATAGAGAGTTAAGTATCAGAAGGCATGAAATAGGAATATACCTGTTTTTTAAAGTCTACTTGCCAGCTCCACTCCTGGCTGCTCCAAAATTTACTTTGCTGCTATATTACCCTCATATCTAATTAAGATAATCTCAAGTAAGTGATGCATTGGGACAAATGAAGACTTCAGAAAATATAATTGCCTTCTGGAGAAAAAGGTTCTCCTGTGAATTCAACTTTGTCTGTCTTGTTTAAATGTCACAGCATCTTCCTCTCATCCCCATCACCCCACTCTCAGCTTCCAGTCTGCAAACTGTTTGAATGAGCAGCACCTGTTGACATGGAACCATGTTGGACCTGGTTTTATATCTTTGCCTTATTCCCATGAATGTTTTTCTATCGTTGCTGCATCTGATAATTCTAAGGTATCAAACAGTGGGCTTACTTAAAACACCCTGAGTACCTTGCAGGAAAGACCAGAAAAGCTGGCATGCCCTCTTTGAATTCCAGTCTTTTGCCTCTCAATAACAGATAATGAAAAGAAATAAAGCCCTACTGGTTTTTTTGTCATCCAGCATTCTTAGTGCAGATCACCAGAACAGTGATGTAGCTGCTTGGAGTGCTTCCAGACTTATTCCTGTATTTCTACTATTAAACAAATACAGTTCATAACCAGCCACTCTCTGAGCTGTTGAGGCCCATCTTGCACATAGACAGATTGTTGTCTGCATCCAGTCAATGGTACCGTGATTCTGGTACCAGCATCTCAGTCCCTTGAACCATTTGTTTCTGCAGAACGTTACATGTTGGAATGTGCCACTATTCAATAACGTGTCCACGACAGAGCATTTTCTCCAATTATGCTATTTGTGATTGCTTCCCAGCTTGAAGCAGAGTGAATTGATACTGCTTTTAAATGTCTTGACTACAGAAGAACAGATATTCTGTGAGATTTTTCTACAAGCAGCCCCAACCACTGAATTTCTCCTGCAACAACTTAAATGGCTCCATCAGCATCTGCACTTTAGTATCAGTGTTACCCACCCTATTTTTCATTTTGTTTGGCTCAACCATAACAGATTTCTCAATCCCTGCTCCAGTTTGATTTAATTTTATCTGAATGTGGGGAGGGAGTCAGAAACTTATACAGGCATCCACATAAAAATTCTCACCAGTGGCTCTTGTAATGGCATCAATACCTTCCTTCTATTGGAAATAAGTTGAGAAATATCACTGCTAGCTTAGCTGATCCTGATGTTTGACCATGAGTTTACTTCAGTATGTTTCTTCTTGTTTCTGGTTACGTATGCATCTTGAGGATATTCCAGTTAAAAACGTTACTCTAATATATTCCTACAGGTGTTGTTATGTCAGCAAACTCCTTACACTTTTGTCATAGCTATGAATTAGATATCAAACAAGATAAGCTACAAGACCAATCTTTGAGGAAATCTGCTAATTATCTACATCCAACATGTTGGTTCTTCTTCAGTTCAAATTCTGTTGCCATCATAAAACAAAAAAAGCAAAATGCCAAACTGTCTGTTACAAAAAAAACCCTCTAGATTAGAGCAGCATGAGATATTTTATCCCAATTCCTACTTCTCTACATTTATTTAATTATGCTTTCAGTTAATATTTTTACTAACAGGCTGTATCTATTGCTTATACAGCATTTTCCCCCTTTTAAATTGTATTATTTTTTATCTTTTCTGGTATTTCACTTGAAACACAGGCTACAAGTCTTCAACACATATTACTACAATCTCCCAACTAAAGCATTTTATGCTCTTGAATTTTGTTTTTGACTCACTATAATCTTCAACTTTCACCTCTTCACCCTTACTAATCTTTTTCTGTACTCTTAATATCAACATCACCATCAATATTATTATTATTAAAAAACTGTAGCTAAGAATTCTGATTGCTTTGAGGTTTACCTAAATGACTATGTCAATCTCATCCTCACTGAAGAACAGTTCAAGTATTCTGTCTTCTCATTTTCTCTTAATGTTTTAAGCGCCTGTTTCTTCCCTGTGCAAGACCTAACTACCTTGATTTCTTCCATTCCCCTTTTTTCCTACACTTACTGTATAGGAATCATCTTGTTTTGCTGATTGATGCTTTTTTTCATTCCTTATTTGACGATGTTTCACTTGTTTGCTTGAACACACTTCAAATGCATGCTTACCTATATTCTCCTCATTTCTTCTCATCCTAATCTGTTCTCTGTTCGTTGACAAAGAATATCCAAAATTCAGCTCTAAAATACACCACAGCTGTTATGCTGACAACCATTTTAGCTAACAACTAGGTCTGAACCCTATTTTCCACGTCTGAAAAGCAGAACCACTATTTCTTACACTACAAAGGCAAATTGTCTAGCAACCTATAGACATCACTAGTTTGTGTAAACAAAGAGGTTACCTAAGGCAAGCAGGCTATTTCTTTGCATTTCTGCAATGAGTGTAGCTCAGCCTTTCCTGTGCAGATCTCAAAGATTTCCTTAGTACAGTTCTTGCCATCTAGGCAGACTCTCTATCTTCCATCTTCTTTCCAGATTCAGCTATCCCTATGTCACTCTCTTTTATACTTGTGTTTATCATTTTCTAAAGGTCCCTCTCCTGGGACATAGTAAAGTTTGTATTGTACATCTATAAACCAATCTCAGATACTCCAAGGCAGTTCCATGCTTTTTATGTATTTTAAAATATTTCTTAACCTTTTTTCCCCCTTAAACTGCTAAGCAGCAAGAAAACTCAATAGTAGGGGCTGCCATCTTTTTCATTATGTAAATGAAGAATTTTGTGGACGAGTTACATGCAGTAATGTCTTAGGATGGGAATATCCATTGCTGGAGGGCTAATTCCGTTCTTTACACTCAGGCTGGTCAGTACAACCTTCACAGATATTACTTTCACTTCTCACAAGCTTCTTCTTCAAAGTGGGTATTAATAGGCACTTTCACCCGTAAGAGATGGTCCAGATAATGAAGATGTGTGGTTAATTAAGATGGAAGTCCAGCCACTGTGCTTAGGGTAATGCAGTGGGATTTGCTGGTTACTCTGCCTTAAGGAACACTTTAGATTCCTTTTAATTTTTAATATTACTTTCAAATCCCCTTCAAAGTTGTTTCTAATAATCTGGAAACTTTTAACTGCAACCTGCATGCTTTACCACTTGGCAGTAGACTACAGATACGCATCTCCAACTGCTGAGTTTCTGTGAAAAGAGTTAGAAACTTACACCAGGCTGCGTGCCTTCATTCATCACTGTAAGCTTGTGAATGACAAGTTGTATACCCTTAGTTAATGGTAGCAGCTGAGGACCATAATTTCTACTAAGTACAAAATCAGTGTTAATGTTCAGAGACTGAACAACTCCAGGTTCCTGCTAACCTTTGGAACCATCAAATGCAATCCAGAGCTACTCTTTTCTGTCTGTCACCATCCATGCATCAGGTATATATTTCTTTCCAAGGCAAGAGAAACAGTCCCAAAGCCAAAAATTTGAAGCATGGACACTAATTTCCTCAGTTCTGGATCCTAGTCAAATCAAACTGTGAAAGGGTACTGCTGATTTTTGGAAGTAACCCATGATATCAGACTTCCAACATTCAAGATGGCAGAAATCTTACCAAAGAATTAATGCCATTTTAGATTACACTTATTTAGACTGTATGTCATGTGAATAGTCTAAAGATATGGGGTTTGCTCTAGCTTTGCTTTACTACATGTCAAGCAAAACTCAAAACATCAACTCCTGTGTTCACCTAACAATTTGTTACAATCACTAAGCTTATTATCCAGTTCTTGGAAACACTTCTGATCTTGCATAAGATGTAAGCCACAAAAATGGCAAAACTTAGGTAGCTCACTCTTTTTCCTCTATATCACAGCTCAGCATTCAAATATGCTTCCCAAGGGTGGCACGTTAATTTTCCTCCAGCGACAGAAAGAGTGTTCTTTCTGATCAAAATTAAGGGGAAGGAACATAGCAGTTAAAACAACATATGACATTACCACTTGAAAACCACCTGAATGGCTCTTCTAGTGACGCTTGCATCTGCCCCTGCTGCCTTTGCTAGGTTTAATGCAGCCTGTTGAGAACTAGTTAAAACAAGGGGAGAATAAAGCACTTGAAGGTAGTGATACAGCAGGTGGAGCCACAGGGAACGAAATTACATTGACACACAGACTTTCTATGACTAGAATAGGAAATCCGCCTATGCAATTTGTGATTTCTGTGTGAAATACTGAACTCCCTATCTGTATCCTTAAAAACCCACAGACTCCATTTTGCCTATCACTGCTGTCTTCAGTCTCACTGCTTCTCTCTGAAACACACATTTCTAAAGCTTAACAAGAGAGTGCCAGTAATTTATGCAGCTCTTTTTTTATGCATGCAACCTCTAAACAGGCTGGATCACACGCCAAAAAAGTAATTTGTCAGGGAGAGGTCATTTTTGATTGCAAAATCAGCCACAAAGGTCTAGGATTATACAAGGCAACTGATCCAGGAGTCACTGCCTGGAGGCCAGGAACCACCCTGTTTCAAGGAGTTGTCTTCATAAGCTGGGTGGAGCATGGGTGCTCATGGCAAGAGACTTAGCTTTATGAAGCAGGGATAACCCTGCCTTCCTGGAGTCAGACAACACTCAGAGTCCAACGAGAGTGAAGGGCCTTGCAGTTACTTAATTGTTAAATAATTTCTCTTCTGTTTTGTTTGGTAGGTAAAACACTGGCACTTGCTAGACTTCTGCTCCCACCTAATGTCTCTGACTGTCTGCATGTAGCTGTTGCATATGCCTGACTTGTGAAGCTGTTAATCTGCAGGTTGGTTTTTGGGAGCATGTGTTTTAAGTGACAGAAGAGTGTGAAGAAATCAGCATTGCTCCTGTGAGCTCCAGACCAGTGGGGTATACATGGGCATCAAGCAGGCCTGGATCCTGGAGCAGTGCCTGACTCTAGCCCTGGAGGATATTATCCACTTGGCAGGTTCAGTGGCTGAATCCCTTGCCACTGTGGTCACTCGAGAGGGCAAACTGACCATACTTCAAAACCTTCTATTAGCTTGCAAGATTACAAAAAGGCCATCTTTTTGTCCTGTGGGATCCCACTTCATGGTATAAATAAAGAAAATTTCTCCTTCCCTTCATTATAAGCCATGGTACTAAGCTACAGCAATTAAAAATAAAGAGAGTGTTCAAAAGGGAAAAAAGCAGTTCCTCCAGGTTTCTCTGCTCTAATACAGAACAGCAGCTTCAGAGGCACAAGGAACCAAATAAGTCATTTGGAAACACCTTGGTTTGTAAGCACGCATGCAGCAATTGAAGTGTTAGGAAAACCAAGAATAAATCTGAGTGCTGTACTTTGCAGAGCAATCATCTGAGCCTCCCAAATTCTCTTCTTGCTTATGTTTTGAGGGGTGCGCGGCCAAGGCTTCTATCGATCACTCATGTGTGGAAGTGTGACAGCAAATAAAATGAAAAAACCTTATGGATAATTGTTATAGAACATGTAGGCGATTTGCGGGAAAAATATCAGAACCAGAGATGTGCCAGGGAAAAAAAAAAGATGATATTTAAAATGACAGCCTCCTGCGAGCCCTCTTGCTTCCTATCCCTTATTTTGCCACTCATGGCTCCCACCGTGGACTGCTGCTGCCATCTACTGCCACCTGCAGTGCTAGGAGCTGAGCTCCCCTCCTGGATCCTGGCAATGGGACTGAGGGTCAGAGGGGGTGTCGGGACATGAAATATTTTTGGACAATAAAGGAAAAACAGTTTCCCAGGAGAGAAAGGGATGGGAGAAAGCCTCACAGCCAAGATTAAAAACCCAAGTACAGCTTTGTCCATTAAAGATATAATGCAAAAAATGTCCACGCTCTGGGGAGGGAGGCCTAAATAGAAATGCTTTTGCTTTCAAAGGGGAAGGGAAACCCACATCTGGATCCACCCTTCTGTCATGCAGTGTCCTAAACTTAAAGGCCTTAAAGGTTATTAGTTTAAGTGAAACAGCTGACAGCCTATGTTCACCCTCCATTAGATGGTGAAATGACCTGCACAGCAGGAAAGCTGAGGAAGGACAAAAAGCCTGGGGGTAAGACCAAGTTTCCCAATTCAGTCACCTGTGTTACACCTGTTCTAGGAACAGAGGGCTTCAGATGCTGGTGATAAAAGTCCTGCACCTGACCCCAGCTCTAAATTCCTATCAACAAAGACTGAGAGAACAGGTGACCCATCAATTATTGCAGGTATTTCTAAATGAAATCTGGAAGGAAAGCATACTTTTACAATGTGTTTTGAAAGACAGGCTACAGAAAGAATGGGGAAAAAATTTGGCAATGGAACTGTATCATGCCTGTTACGACCCAGCAAGAGATATGCTGGATTTCATAACCTCTGAATTTCACACTACTCCATTGCAGGTGGCAGCAAAGATCAGACCCAGACCTTCCTGATCTCAGTTCATATTTCTTCTCTGTTAATGTTATATAGCAGTCTTCATTAGTGATACCAATCTACACAATGGTTGCAGAGGGCTGAGAAGAAAAATAAATTAGCCTTTCCCCTTCTCTGTGCAGCTCTTGTTAGACTGTTCTCAGTGTCTAAGTCAGCTGAGTTTAGTAGTCTCTAAATTGACTTTATTACATGACCTGCAATGCACAGTTGAATAATTTTAAGTTGATTTAGCTAGGCACAGTGATAAAGTCAGGTTTTTGTTCCTTATACCATTTATCTTCAATAACTACACTACGCCATGTGGGCAATTTCTACATGGATTAAAATGCAATCCAATCTGTATGACTAACATGCATTTCTGGTACTATGACTCCATAAGAATGTCATATCTAAGCATGTCATCATCTTTATTCTACACAAAAATCTGTGATATAAAGTACTAAAAGATAAGTTATAATAGCACTGATGCTGTGCCCTAGCAGTATGACTGAAGCCAAAAAAGCTGTCCACATTGACATAGCACTGAAGTATTCCCAGGATGTCACTCTCTCTTCCCTCATCTCCTCCAGGAGCTGAGCTACCAAAACATGCCTGAGAAAAAAGCCCTTGTAGACCTGCCTTGCTCTACACTTCAACAGCCAGATTCCCCACAGACCCAATTCTGTAATGAAATAGGAACTAAAGTTTTACAGAAACTTGCTGGGCAAGAAAGAAGACAAAAAACACACTGGAGAGCCCTGGGGTTTGTGGTGGTACTTTTCTTTCAGATTCTCCTTCAGAACAGGAGTGTTTCTTTCTAAATCAGTTGCCTGAATATTTCACTCTTTACATGGAAGCTGACCTGAGTATGTGGCCTTCTCTGAGACACTGTCAAAGGCTGTTCAAACAACAATTAATTTCACTGGTTATCTGAGGCCCAAAGTAATTTTTTGAAAGTGTTTTTTCTTTTTTTTTTTTCTAGAGTCTTTGTCTCTTACTCAGGCTTTGATTCCTCATTAGGTTCCTGATTCAGTGTGCCTCTCCCTCCCTTCACAATAGACCAGAAGACAGTCTCCTCCATCTAAAGCTTCTGGAGGACTACGGGTTATTACAACTCTTTTGCTCACAGTGTTTTAGTGTTTCAGGTAGCTGTCTTTGAAAACTTCGTTTTCCAACAGCTCACATGAGTGAGGAGAGTGATGTTTTATCCTGGCCAACAAGAGTGAGGTTTGGCTTTTGCCTGGAATAAAGCATAACTCATAAGACTTTCTAACCTAGTGCTCCACAGACACAGACACTCATCCCCTCACAAAGCCCACAGAAGTGGGGTGGGAGGTGATCTGACACTGCAGTCCACTGGCAATTTGTTTGTCAGCCACACTAGTGAAACATGCAGACTCTGAAGCCAGAGCCAATGCTTGCAGGAGGCAGGATAAATCCAGTATAAGAGAGACCATGCCCCAAAAGCTGTGCAACTTAAATTGTTAAGATGGGCAATTTACAGGTAAGAAAGGAACACAACTTGGTCCTCTGCCTTTCCTTAATAACACCTTTTCTGTATGACAGAAACTACACATGTGCAATCGCAGAGGACTAATGCAGATGCTTAATAATGAACAAAAATGTTGTCTGGCAATGAGCCAACAAAGAAAGATGAATCATCTACCCAATTAAAATTACCAATAGAATTAGGCAGCTACTATAAATTATCCCAAACTGTATTGACAAGTATTCACTATGTGTATCTGTACAATATGTGTCACAGAAAGCCTTTTGGACACTTCACTAGATGTTCTCCATCACCATGGAAGTATCTATGTAGATTTCATTTTCTGCCTAGTTTGAGTTTTTGCCTTTGCTTGCATCTGAGAGCTGGAATAAGTGCTCATCACTGCACAGAAAAAAAAAAACTTTTTTTTCCCTCTTAAAATCTGGCCGATACAATTGCAGGGAAATAAAATGTGATTTGTGCTTACGTACTGTATGTGCTGTACACTGTACAATGTACAACCACTAGACCATCACCTCTGTCATGAGAAATGAAACATATCAAGGGCCATTGAACACTGAATTCTAAGAGCAAATCAAAAGAGAGGGATTCTTGCAGG
Organism: Pandion haliaetus; assembly: GCA_013401275.1. Taxonomy (NCBI): domain Eukaryota; kingdom Metazoa; phylum Chordata; class Aves; order Accipitriformes; family Pandionidae; genus Pandion; species Pandion haliaetus. The sequence continues at coordinate 2,009 of VYZV01000888.1, read as the reverse complement.
TGTTTCTGGAACCATGACACACAGGACAATTCAGCAGGATCAAAAACCCTTGGCTTTCCACTTCAAGCCATGGTGAAAGAGAAGGTTGCTCTGCTGGACTATAATCAAAACATTCAAGGCATTGACAGAATCAGAATTTTCAAATGGGATTTCTTTGCTCTGCATCTGCTGTTTTATTTATCAGCTTATGGGTTTTGCCACTGCATTTACGTAAAACTGGATGCACTTATAAAAGAATATGGGAAAAAGTGGAAGACTAATGTGGTATAGCACGGATCTACTTCTGCCTCTCCCCTGCTATCCAGTTTTGACTACTTCAAAGCCATCTCTAAAAGGAATTGTTTCAGGTATAATGAATATATGAATTCATAAATTCAATAAAGGTCACAGTCTTCCAAGATACTAGTGGTTTTATTATAAGGTGCACTCTGCTGCTATATCCTGACCACTTACAATGTTTCACAATGATGCCTTTCTTAGAAATAAAGGGCTATCCCCAATATATTAATTCTTACTTGCTACCATTCTTTCTGTTGCTCTTCTACTATATGACAGGCTCTTCATCTTTTCTCATGCTATTGCTTAGAATTGCTGTGTTCAGTGAAGCACCTGCTGTGTTTTTTCTCCAGAAATGGATGCAATTCATTGATGACTACAATGATCCTTTCACACATACTATAAATCGATGTTGCTGCCTTTCAAACAGTCAATAAAGACTGCCAAAACTTTGAATGCTTTCAATGAAAGGTGCACAGTATGTTCAAACAAATGTCAAAAATAGACACAAAATTAAATAACCCACTTCCATCCAAAAAAATGTGTGGCATCCTCGTAGCTGAAAATGGCCTTTAGCCTGGTGTGACTACTCTGCTCTGCTGCAGAAGTGATGGGGCCATAACCTGTCTACCTCTCAGCACCTATCTGAACTTCATTTTATTCTAAATATCATTCCAGACTTCTCCAATTCTGAGAGATATTGGCAGCCTTGCTCCTAAAGTTTCCTATTTATAAAAACTACTTATATGTTGTCAGTCAAAGGTTTCCTAATATGCCACAGGCACAAGAGANNTGTTTATCTCCACAGGCACAAGAGAGTGAGAAGAGGGAGTGGAAAGAAAATGAAGAGAAATGCATTGCAAGAGGCCCTCCAACAAGTCTGCATCCTAGAGGAGAACAAGTCTAGGTCTTTTAAAGGTCCAACTTTTCACCTTGCTCTCAGGACTCCCAGTAAGTGAGATGCATTCTAGATAGAAGAACTGTCTCCTTAAGATAAGATACACAAAAGCCCCAATCCATTAAAACTTATTCCCTAGTTCTAGCCTGCTTACAGATTCAGAGGAAAAAGTACCCATTGTTTCAATTACCAGTATTCTCAGAATTCTTTTGAGACTTTTAGTTCCACTGCTGACCAAATCCTATTCATCCTCGGAGTTGGATCTGTGCACCAACACTTGCACTGCAAAAAACAGTCTGCCATTCCATGAGCTGAAAGAGGAATCTCACTTCTCTATCTGCTTAGGTTTACAACTGTTCCTGGTTCCTTGATTATAACTGGACTCTCTCACTGGTGGAGATAAACACATACCAGGAGTTTGCAGGTTCAGATCCTTATCGATCATCTTTCTTTTCCATTGGCAATTAACATAGCTCAGATCTCCTGTCACATTAGGTTAAAAAGGAGGTCACAGCTCTAAAGTTATAGAACAGTCAACATCTGAAATGCAACCATGAAAAGTGTCAGTAACCTCTTTTTTGGCAGAGCTTTCCCTCACCTTCAGATACCTTCCAAGAGTTGGATGCAACTGAGTAAACACTTTCTCTAACTCACGTTTGTGAAGGTATCTTGTGTGTTGATCCCTAGTATCTTGTTATGACCCTGTGCAGCAGACATTGGGAGGTTATCTTATTTGACCAATACTGCAGACAATAAAAATTCTGATGAGCCTACGCTAGTTTAACACAGTTGTCCAGTTTAATTTGTATTTGATGCAACCATTCTCAAATACAGT
>VYZV01000887.1:3671-24098 GCA_013401275.1 Pandion haliaetus | reverse complement strand
CTTCTTAAATATGTTCTCCCAGAGGCGCTATTACTCTCACTGATTGGGTCGGCCTTGGCCGGAGGCGGGTCCAGCTTGGTGCTGGGGGATCTTCCCACAGCTTCTCACAGAAGCCACCTCTGCAGCCCCCTCCCCCACTACCAAAAAAAAAAAAAAAAAAAAATCACCACACAAACCCATAACAATGCTTCTACTAACTTCACAGTTTATACTGATTTTATGAGTGCAGCAATAGCAGCAGTAGTACATGATAGGATTATAGTCACAGATACAATCGCAAAAATCAGCCATCTTAAAAAGCATTTTGTGCATTTCTGTGTTTTCTGTATTTCTTCCTCCAGTATCCTACTAAAATGTCCAAAACCACTATCACCTTCCCATTCCCTCGTCAGCGTGACAAGAGTCCATACTTCAGCACATCATCAAAGAGGGAATAGGTATTAAATTTTCTTACATCTTCTAGAGAAGTACAAATCTTATACCAAACATTTTCCAAGTTTATAAGATCAGTTACAAATTGAGTCTGATTAACCGACCATGTTTCATTAATTTGCTCTAATTTTGGTGGTAACCATACCCCGCCAACCCATACAGTATCATTGTTACTTATGGGGGTTGTCAGATCCCACCACGATAGAGGCCTGAACAAGGGACGATTGACAATGTAAGCCCAGTATATACACGTATCAACACGTGTCAGCCCCAAACAAATTAAGAAGAAATACCCAAGTAAGTCTTACGGCATAATCTGACCATTCTGATAAAATCTAAGGTGAGTTGTCTTTACCAATGACATCTTCCACCAGACCTTCTTCTTTATGTGTAGAAACACATGAAGCTGCCGGCTTAACAAATGTGCGGGTATCCAATAGGGACTTGAGGGTAGGGAAACACAAGCATACCCATGGCCCCAAGTTACCAAGGGGACCAGTCCACGCCGCTGCCCAGACTCGGGATGCTTATAATACACTTGAGGATGTTCAGGCCATTCAGCATCTCGACCAAAATGATGTTCTACTGCTGTAGATGATAAAGCAGACATGTTTAAAAAATTTAAAACTTAAGTAGCTTTGTACAGACGTTCTTGTGGCGTTATTCCCACCAGGCTCCCCCTTTTTTGTTTATCAAGCATTTTTTGAGGCATCTGATGTATTCGCTCAACATTTGCCTGACCAGGGGGGCAATGTGGAATGCTGGTTATGTGTTTAACACCCCAATTTTGTAAAAATATTTGAACCTTCTTGGAACAATAAGCTGGCCCATTATCAGTTTTAATAGTAGTGGGAACACCCATTACAGCAAAGCAATGAAGCCAATATTTGTTTATATCTTTAGCCTTTTCCCCTGCATGCACAGTTGCTGTGACAAAATGAGAAAATGTGTCAACAGTAACATGCACATAACGGAGATGACCAAATTCAGCGATATGAGTCACATCAGATTGCCATAGTTCATCTGCACAGCGACCCCAAGGATTTATTCCACCAGGAGTCATCAGTGGCAATAAACATTAACAATCTGCACAGGCCCTAGCAATTTCTGATGCTTGCAATTTAGAAAGTCTGTTTTGTTGCTGCAGAGCTTTTACATTTCAGTGAAAAAAAATCATGTGATAGTTGTGCCTGTCGCATGACATTAGGTATAACTGCCAGCATGGTGAGCTGATCAGCCACTGCATTGCCCCCCACAAGTGGTCCAGGCAATGAGGTATGAGAGAATGTGAACAATAAAATATGCATGACATCTGACATGTGGCAAAGATAATAACTGTAACAATAACTGGAATAATAAAGGGTTATCAACTTGTTTAACAAAAGCTTCTTCTAGCCGTTGAACCACACCAGTAACGTACTGGGAATCAGCTACAATATTCAAGGCTTCGTTGTTAAAAAGCTGAAAGGCTTTATCGGTGGCAGCTAATTCAACAATCTGTGTTGAGCCATCGACCTGCGTCACAACAGAGTCCCGTTGCTCATTTTTTGTCCAGCATGCAACCACAGCTTTCCCTGTTTTCCCAGACCCATCTACAAAAACACTCCGATCTCCGGGAATAGGGATATGTGTCAGCATTGACTTTGGCTGCAAAGGCAAATGTGGAAAAGATTGAAGCAGAAGGTGTTGGGGTAATGAATAGTTAATGTGACCCAGATAATTAGCTAAAGCAATTTGGAGGTTCAAACTTTGAGAAAGCTAGACATCAAAGTCTTCCCGCTTCACCGGGATGTGTATATATACTGGATCAGTACCCATCAGTTGTTGACAACAAAGCCATCCTTGTGATATCAGGCGAGTCAGCATTTCAAGAACAGTAGTTATCGATTTCGAGAAGGAGTGGGGTAAAAAAAAACATTCCAAAGTCTGGAGTGAAACCTCTGAGTTACCTTCACGGTTAAAACCACATTGACCTATCAATGCATATGGTTGAAATGTTTGATAAATTAAGAAAAGACGTACAGGAAAACCTTCTGCCCTGCAGGCAGCAAAGGCCATCCGTATTTTCTCAGCTACCTGTAGTTGGGCAGCTTGAGCCTCCGTAGTTAAAGAACGTGGTGAAGATAAATCAGGATCACGTTTCAAAATTTGAAAGAGAGGGGACAACTCTTTTGTTGTGATGCCCCAAAAGGGCCTAAGCCAGATAATTGTACCCAGCAATTTCTGTAGATCATTCAGAGTGTTGATAGTATGAACAAACTTTGAAGGTTGTGGAAAGACCTGCGTTTCATATAATTTCCAACCCAAATACTTCCAAGGAGCCACACTTTGTATTTTTCCTTCAGCAATTCGCAGCCCATAATGCTTTAAACGTGATTCTACAGACATCGTAAGAACCTGCAACATTTCTGTTTTTTTGGTAGCTAATAAAATATCATCCATATAATGATAAATTGTGGCACCTGGAAACTGCTCTCATACCTTTTCTAATGATGTGCTTACCATGATTTGATATATGGTTGGGCTATTCATCGTGCCTTGCAGCAGGACCACCCAGTGGTATCGTTGCATTGGTCCTGCATTGTTTATAGAAGGCACAGAAAAAGCAAAATGAGCACAGTCCTCGGGGTGAAGGTAGATGGTAAAAAACCCAATCTTTTAGACTGATTACCTTCAGATACCAATGTTCTGGAATCAAAGTGGGCGTCAGTGCCTCAGGTTGCAGAGGTCCCACTTGCTCCATAACAGCATTAATAGCCTGCAACTCCTGCAAAAGTCTCCATCTACCTGATTTCTTTGGTATTACAAAGACAGGAGTATTCCAAGGACAGGTAGAAGGGATGATATGCCCTAACTGTAATTGTTCTTTAAATAATTCCTTAGCCTTTTCCAGCCTCTCTCCCTTTAAGGGCCACTGATCAACCCAAACAGGTTTCTCGTTCTTCCAGGTCAGTTTCAGGCGAGGCTGAACATCAGTGGCCCTTACTATAATTTTGTCATCAAAGTCATGTTCCATTGTTGTAAAAGATCCCGCCCTCACAGTGTACAAGGAACAGGTAATACAAAAAGCCATAACAGTCCTTGCTTTCCTTCAGGTCCCTCGACTAATAGTGATTGTGCACTCTGCCAAGGCACTTGCATGCCGCCAACTCCGGCTACTGCAGCCACAGTGCGGATAAGAGGCCAGTCTTGGGGCTATTGCGAATGCTGTATAATAGTAACATCCGCACCAGTATCCACCAGTCCAGTAAATGATCTACCATTTATTAGGCATGTCAACATAGGCTGTCCAGTTGATACCTTACGCGTCCAGTAAATATGTGGCATTCCAGTACTGCCGAACACCCCTGTCCATACACCAGTACCAGCTGACACTCTAGTCACTGTGAAAGGTCTCAACTGGGCAAGCCTCTCACCCTGGGGAATGGTACAGGGTGGAGACGGTGTCCAAACCATGATCTTTATTTCCCCCGTACAATCAGAATCAATAACTCCCGGTAACACAAAAAGCCCACTTCTAGTAACTGATGAGCGACCTATAAGTAAAGCAGCGACATCTCCTGGCAACGGTCCGTATATTCCTGTGGAGAGGAACCAACCCTGTGCTTCCTGCTGTTGCTGGTTTTAAGTCTGCAAGACAGAGTCATTTTCTTCTGTCTTTGGGGTGGTTATTTGCCCCGCGAAGGTCCTGTTCAGTATTCTCGAGGCACCGGACCTCATGCCCCTCCTGCCATTTTCCGGCAGTGGCTCAATGCAACTACCTTGTTTATCAAATTTAGAACGACATTGATTGCTTCAATGGTAACCTTTCTGACATCGCGGGCATATCTGAAAGGATTTTTTTTTTTCTTACTTTGCATTTGTCTATTTTTATTTGGGCAGTCACATTTAATATGTCCTTCTTTTCTGCATAGAAAACATTTTATGGCCACCCTGGCCACTACTAACTGCTGGGCTATTGCCGAAGCCAGCATTTCAGCTTTATGTTGTTCAGAACCCACATTCTGACATGCTTTAACTACTTCAGTAAGGGTTTTTGCTTTATTTAGCCAAGGCTCTTTTGCAATTGGTATTGGCATTTTCTGTCACCAGCTAAAAAAGTAACAGTTGCTGTGCCTCATCAGAGTCTACTTGTCTCTGAATTGCCTTTTGTAAACGGTCCAAAAAAGTTACATAACGTTGTTGTGGTCCCTGCCACACAGCTGCAAATGAAGTCTCCCATTGGCCGATCTCTGGGACCTGGTGCAACGCCTTAAGAGTTGCAGTAGTAGCTTGTTCAAATACATGACGATTAAGCTGAGCCTGCACTTGGGCTGTAGCATATGTACCCTGGCCCAATAATTCATCCATCCCAATGTTGATTCCATTAGTAAGATTATCCATAACTTGTACAGTAACACCATCTCGATATTCCGAGTCTGAAACCAAAAATCGCGCTGCTGTAAGGATCAGCCTTAATAATGAGCGCCAGTCAAAAGGAGTCATTGTATACAATTCAGCGATAGCAGTTTTCAAGTTCATAGTATAAGATGCATGCAGTCCATAATCTTTCATAGAATTATGCAATTCCTTAACTAATTCATAGAGTAAATGTTCATACTGTGCCAGCCAGTTTGGTTCATAGACAACCAGCATAGCTTGTATCATTTGTATATCACTGTGCCGGAGTGCCTCACATCTAAAATCGGACAACACCCCTTGGTAATCCTCTGTTGTTGCCTCTAAAGTAGGGGGCTTATAAAATGGAACCGTAGGTATGCAAGAAACAGAGGGAGGGGGTTTAATAGTTGAAGATCATGAAAGAGTTCTACGTGTTTGCTACTGTAACATCTCCTCAGCAGTAGGGGCTGCTGCAGCCATAGATTTAACAGGCATAAGCGGCAGATACGAATCAGGCTCGGTATTGGGATTAACAGGACCTGGATCAAAGGGATTTTCTGGTTCATCATTTTTCTTGGTTACATAATAACCAAGCCTACTTCAAAGTTACACAGTAACTGAGCCCATTTCAACTTGACAGTGCAACTGTCCCCATTTCAGAGTTACAGATCAAGCAAACTCATTTTGTAGATACACAGTGACAGAGGCATTTCAAAATTACAGAGCGACCCGCATTTCAGAGTTGCACAGTGAGCAAACCCATTTCAAAGTTACACAGTGAATCAAATCCATTTTGGACCGAGCCCTTTTCAGATTCACACAGTGACTGAGGTCATGTCAGAGTTACACAGTGACCAAACCCATGTAAGTGTTATGCAGTGACGGAGCCCGTTACAAATCTACTCAGCAACTGTCGTGGTTTCGGTTTCAGCTCAGCAGGTTACAAAGCACCATGCAGTGGTTTGCTCATTCCTCCCGCCCCGCTCCGGTTGGATGGGGAGGGGAATCAGGAAGGAGAAAAGAAAAAAAATGGAACCTCGTGGGTTGAGATAAGGACAGTTTACAGGGACAAAACAAGGAGAGAAATTACAACAACAACAATGGTACTAATAAAAGAATATACAAAAGAGTGATGCACAGTGCAACTGCTCACCACCCAGAACCAGACACTCCGCCACTTGCCCTGCCGAGAGAGAGAGAGAGAGAGACTCCCTCCCAGCCGACTCCCCATTTATATACTGAGCATGATGTCACATGGTATGGAATAGCTCCTTGGCTAGCTCAGGTCAGATGTTCCGGCTGTGCCCCCTCCCAGGTTTCCGTGAAAATCAACTCTATCCCAGCTGAACCCAGGACAGTGACCCAGCCCATTTCAGAGGTACACAGTGACCGATCCCATTTCAGTGTTAGACAGCAACTTTGCCGATTCCAAAGTTACACAGAGACAGAGCCCATTTCAAAGTTACACAGTGACTGAATCCATTTGAGATCTACAGAGTGACTGAACCCGTTTCAGAGTTACACAGTGACCAAATCCATTTCAGAGTTACACAGCAACTGAGCCCATTTCCAATTCACACAGTGACTGAACTGTTTTCAGAGCTACAGAGTGACAGCACCCATTTCAGAGACACACACTGACTGAGGTTACACAGCGACCAAGCCCATTTCAAAGTTACACAGTAATGGACCCCATTTTAAAATTAGACAGCGACCAAACCCATTTCAGAGGTACACATTGACCAAACCCATTTCAAAGTTAAACAGTGACCGAGCCCATTCCAGAGATACACAATGATGGAGACCATTTCAAAGTCACACAGTGACCAAGCCCATTTCAGGTTAATCAGTAACTGAGCTGATTTCAAATTTACACAGTGACAGAGGCCATTTCAGAGTTACACAGTGACTGAGTCCATTTCAGGGTCACACAGTGACTGAGCCGATTTAAGATTTACACAGTGGCTGAGCCCATGTAGCTGGGGCAGGTAGCTGGGATCTCTGGTTGCCAAAGCAGAGGACAAAAGGCTCTAGGAGATGCCTGGGAGGAGTCTCAAGTGCATCCTGGAGGAGTGAACTACCTCCAAAAAAGAAAAATGATCTTGGATAAGCTGCCTTGGATAAGTCTGGGGCTGCTACCTGGCATCTCTGGTGGATCCCAAAGGAAAGAGCTTCCTCCAAAGGAGAAAAATAATCCTAGATAGCTGCCTTGGAGAAGTCTGGGGCTGCTAACTGGGATCTCAGGTCCGTAAAAGGGATGTCAAAAGACTCTGGGAGTTGCTGGGAGGAGTCACAGGTGGATCCCCAAGGGGAGAGCTTCCTCCAAAAAAGTAAAAAGCTCAAAGATACTTCCTTGGAGGAGTCTATGCTGCAACCTGAGATCTTAGGTATCTAAAGCAGAGGTCAAAAGATTCTTGGAGATGCCTGGGAGGAGTCTTGAGTGGCTCCTGGAGGAGACATCTTCCTCCAAAAAGAAAAATCATCTTGGTTAGTTTCCTTGGAGGAATCTGGGACTGCTACCTGAGATTTTAGGTACATAAAGGAGAGGAGAAAAGACTCTGGGAGATTCCTGGGAGGAGTCTCAGGTGGCTCCTAGACTTGAGAGATTTATCTGAAGGAGAAAATATCTCTCTAGTAACTTGGAGGAGTCTGGGGCAGGTAGCTGGGATCTCTGGTCCAAAAAGTAGAGGAGAAAAGACTCTGGGGGATGCCTGGGAAGAGTCTTGGGTCAATCCTGGAGGAGAGATCTTCCTGCAAAGGAGAAAAATCATCTTGGGTAGCTTCCTTTAGAGGAGTCCATGGCTGCTACCTGGGATCTGAGGTCCCTATAAGAAAAGGCCAGAAGATTACGGCAGATACCTGGGAGTAGTCTTGGGTGGATTCTAGAGGAAAGAGCTTCGTCCAAAGAAGAAAATCATCTTGGGTAGCTTCCTTGGAGAAGTCTGGGGCTGTTAAATGAGATATCAGCTACCTAAGCTGAGGCCAAGAGACTCTGGGAGATGCCTAGCAGGAGTCTCAGGTAGCTCCTGGAGTTGAAAAAATTTATCTCAAGGAGAAAAAAACTATATCAACTAACTTATTTGGAGGAGTCTGGGGCTGCTACCTGGGATCTCCAATCCCAAAAGAGGACATCAGAAGACTATGGGGAGGAGTCTTGGGTGGAAAGATCTTCCTCCATAAAAGAAAAATAATTTTGGGTAGTTTCCTTGGAGAAGTCTGGGGCCACTACCTGGGATCTCAGGTCTCTAAAAAGGGACGTGAAATGCCTCTGGGAGTTGCTGGAGGAGTCTCGGGTGGATCTCAGAGGGAAGAGCTTGCTCCAAAAAAGAAAAAAACCTCTTGGGTAGCTTACTTGGAGGAGTCTGGGACTGCTACCTGAGATTTTAGGTACATAAAACACAGGTCAAAAGACTCTGGGAGATGCCTGGAAGGAGTCTCAGTTGGCTGCCAGACTTGAGACATTTAAATAAATGTGAAAAAAATATATCGAGTAACTTACATGGAGGAGTCTGGGGCAGGTATCAGATCTCCTGTCCTGAAAGCAGAGGTCAAAAGACTCTTGGAGATGCCTGTGAGGAGTCTCAGGTGGATACCAGAGGAGAGAGTTTCCTCCAGGGAAGAAAAGTCATCTTGGGTAGCTTTCCTGGAGGAGTCTGTGGTGCTTAACCAGTAGTGACATGAGAAGCAGCTGGACAAGCCACGTCCTGCTCCTGCCCTATCACTGCTCAGCCACCTGTGACATCCCAAAGCAGCTGCCCAAGCTACAGGATTGCTCCTGTCCCATCACCTACGTGGGGCGAAGACATTTCAAGCACCTTGTCATGTCCAAATTTCTCAGGATGACAACTCAGGTTTGCTGAATCCCAGATCAGGACTAAGGTGGAACCTCACCAGGGATCCTTTAACTCACAAAAGTCAACTTTTATTCACTCACAACAAGAATTGGCATGTTCACAACAAAAATTGGTATGCTCATGACAAAAATAGGCATGAAACTATGTCAGTAAACTGTGTAAAGTGCTAACCATACATAACCAAGCATATACTACAGGCCTTGCTTATATGGGGATCTGTTCAGGGAAGACAATAAGGGGTTCCCTCCCATTGAGTCATGAGGTTCAGAGTAGACGCCCTTGCTTTCTAGACACCCTCTCAGTGACAAGCCTAGGGTGGCTGGGTGCACTTCTAGTCCCAGAGTTGGTCAACGATTTATGTCTAAAGGGATAAGGTGAAGGGATTATGGAAAAAAAAAGAGAGAGAAAGAGAGAGAGAGACAGAGAAAGATTTCACCGGTCCTGGGTCTAGTGTTGGTCCAGTCAGCCGAGTAGTCCAGTCCCAGTGGGCTTGCGCACATGGGGTTTCAGTTTGTGTTCTTTTATTATTCTTACCCCTCCTTTGGGTGGGCACTCAAACTCATTTGGCTAATTAGATGTCATGAGCAGTTTGTGAGCCTTTGGGAAATTTGTCCATGGGCTTGGGAGTTGGCAGGGAGTAAATTTCCCTTCCCTGCAGATGCGATCTTTCACCATGCATGGTGAGCTGCCCTGCTCAGCATATCAGAACAGTGCATGAGAACAGGGAGCTGTGCACCCTCCGGCAAGCCATCCCCTCCCTGTCCTGTTGCTGATCTGTGCTGATCCACTTCTTTTCACCTGTGGTTCCTTGCTATGCAGGGTTCCTTCTTAAGCAGAGTTTGTCATTAAGCAGAACTTGCCTCACCACAATGGTTCAGACATTAACTCTTTCAGTCTCTCACCGGTAGATTCCTTGGAGAAGTTCGGGGCTGCCACCCACGATATCAGGTGGATCCTGGAGGGGAGAGCTTCCTCCAAAATAGAAAAACCATCAAGGGTAACTTCGTTGGAGGAGTCTGTGCTGCGACCTGAGATATTAGCTATACAAAGCAGATGTCAAAACACTCTGGGAGATGCCTAGGAGGAGTCTCAGTTGGCTGAGGGATTTATCTACAGGAGAATAAAGTATCTCGAGTAACTTATCTGGAGGAGTCTGGGGCAAGTAGCTGGGATCTCTGGTTCTGAAAGCAGACGTCAAAAGTCTCTGGGAGATGTCTGGGAGGAATCTTGGGTCGATCCCGGAGGAGAGAGCTTCCTGCAAAGGAGAAAAATCATCTTGGGTAGCTCCCTCGGAGGGGTCAGGGGCTGCTACTGGGGATCTGAGGTACCCATAAGAAAAGGACAACAGCCTCTGGGAGATGCCTGAGAGGAGTCTCAGGTGGATCAGGGAGGAAAGAGATTCCTCCAAAGGAGAAAAATCGTCTCAGGTAGCTTCCTTAGAGAAGTCTGGGGCTGCAACCCAGGATCTCAGGTCCCTAAAATAGAGGTCAAAAGACTCTGGGAGTTGCTGGGAGGAGTCACAGGTGGATTCTGGATGGGAGAGCTTCCTTCAAAATAAAAAACCCACAAGGGTAGCTTCCTTGGAGGAGTCTGTGCTGCTACCTGAGATCTTAGGTACCTAAAGCAGATGTGAAAACACTCTGGGAGATGCCTGGGAGGAGTCTCAGGTGGCTCTCAGAGTTGAGAGATTTATCTAAAGGAGAATAAAATATATCAAGAAACTTCCTTGGCAGAATCTGGGTCTGCTACCCGGGATCTCCGGTCCTGGTAGCATAGGTCACAGGACTCTGCAAGATGCCTGGGTGGACTCTTGGGTGGATCCCGGAGGAGAGATCTTCCTGCAAAGGAGAAAAATCATCTTGGGTAGATTCCTTGCAGGAGTCTATGCTGCTACCTGCAATTCTAGGTACATAAAGCAGAGGTCAGAAAACTCTGGGAGATGCCTGGGAGGAGTCTCAGGTGGCTCCTAGATTTGAGAGATATATCAAAAGGAGAAAAAAATATCTTGAGCAGATTCTTCTGATGGTTCTGGGGCTGCTACCTGGGATCTCAGGTCCCAGTAGCATAGGTCAAAAGACTCTCAGAGAAGCCTGGGAGGAATGTCATGCGGATCTTGGAGGACAGAGCTTTCTGTCTTGGCAGCTTCCTTGTGACAGATTAGGTGGATGTCTTTAACACTTGATATAGGCTCCAGGACCATCCTCACATGTGATGGTTTGAGTACAATTAAACAAGAGACTATTTGCCCACTTTTGGCTTTTGCTGGATTGTAAGGGCTTGATGTCAGTAACATTTCATGACCAAAACCACCTCAAATTATCCATATCAAAGGGACCAACTGCCCTGGTGTTAAGAAGTTTAATACACCACTCAACCATTACATTCAGATTGTAGAAATCTTCATAATAATCAAGTATTTTTAGTGGATCAGAAATAGAGTCCCAGGGGTAATATTCACACTTCCAGAGGGACGTAAATGGGAAAAATGCATTATCTCCCCTAACTTGAGAGGGATGTCTGAACAACACTAAAGGACTGTCGTGGTTTCAGGTCAGCTCAGTCGGTAACAAAGCACCACGAAGCCGCTCGCTCACCCCCCCACCCCCTCGCCTGGCCACCTTGGGACGAGGAGAAAATACAAAGGCAGGCTTGTGCGTCGAGACAAGGACTGGGAGGGATCACTCCCCACTTATGGTCACGGGCAAAAGACAGGCTCAACTTGGGAAAAAAACAAAATCACTTTAATTTACTACAAATCAAAACAAAAACAAAACACAAGGGTATTAGGAAGGGAAACTAAACATCAGAACAACCTCCCCCCATCCCTCCCGCCTTCCCGGCTCAGTTCCATTCCCGATGCCTTCTACCTCCTCCCCCCGGCGGCGCAGGGGAACAGGGGATGGGGGTTGAGTCAGCTCGCCACACATCGTCGTTGCCGCTTCTTTCCTCAGGGGGAAGATTCCTCTCTCGTTCCCTGTTCCAACGTGGTTCCTTTCCGCGGGCTGCAGTTCCTCACAAACTTCCCTGGTGCGGATCCTTTCCGCGGGCTTCAGTTCTTCCCGAACTCCCCTGGCGCGGGTCCTTTCCGCGGGCTGCTCTCCCGTCTCACACTGCTTCAGCGCGGTTTTTACCATGGGGTTACGGCCACCTTCGGGAGCCTCCGCTCCACCGTTCACCCCCATGGGCTGCAGGGCCATCAGCCTCCTCAGGCGCCTCCTCCTCCCCCTCCACTTCCATGATTCCAGTGTCGGCAGCGATGTTCCTCTCAGGTTTCCCAACCCCCACACTACCGGTTCCCCTTCTTAAATATGTTTCCCAGAGGCGCTACCACCGTCACTCCCCGCCTAGAGGCGGGTCCGACATTTTGGCGCGCGGGTCCGACATTTTGGGGCAGCGAATTCTTCCAGCAACTTCTTAAAGGGGTCGCCTCTGCAGCCCCCCTCCCCTGCCACCAAGGAAAACCGCGCCACACAAACCCATAACAAGGACCAACCTGTATTATATTGTCAATGGTAAGGTTAAAGGTGGGACCACTGACGTTACAGGTTTTATTCATAAAATCAGCATTTAAATCACCAAATAGGGCAGACCAATTTGGTCACAAACTAGGGACCATTGGTTCTAGGTGCCATCTAATGGTGGTGTTGGAATAACCATTTATCCAGGACTTAGGTAAAGTTTTGATGTGGCATTGGTACTGGTTAAGTTAAAGATAAAAGATAGGTCAATTGGAGTCACAAAAAATCACAGTCCTTGTTCTGCTGATTCTGGTAAAGCAACTTATACCTTGATTGGTATGATTCTACACCCTTACAAATCCCTTAAAGGGCTCCCATGTGAGATTCTGCTTATCCCCATTTCCAGAGGTTTGGTCTGCTGTGCACACATACAACATACACAACCATACAAATACAAACAGCACCCCCACATGATCATTAAAAATAGCCCCACAGATAGGATGTTGATGCATGTTCCAAATATGACAGTCTGCATTCACCATCTGGGGTTCTTCTTCATTCAACAGGCTTCCTGCAAAGTGAAAAGAAAAATCTATTCAGTTCTTTTCAGAACCGACATTAAAATGAGAGAATAATCCATTGAGTATTTATCCTGTGTTCTTTCCCAGAAGCATCTTTTGCTTTCCAGGCATATGTATTGAGTGGGCTAGTGAGTACCAACAGTATGGCTCCTACGGTAGGTAACTCTACCAGAACTGGTGTTATGGGTTTGTGTGGCGTGGTTTTCCTTGGTGGCAGGGGAGGGGGGCTGCAGAGGCGGCCTCTTTAAGAAGCTGCTGGAAGAATTCACCGCCCCAAAATGTCAGATAAAGATAAAGAATTCGCTGCCCCAAAATGTCGGACACGCGCGCCAAAATGTCGGACCCGCCTCTAGGCGGGGAGTGACGGTGGTAACGCCTCTGGGAAAACATATTTAAGAAGGGGAACCGGTAGTGTGGGGGTTGGGAAACCTGAGAGGAACATCGCTGCTGACACTGGAGTCATGGAAGTGGAGGGGGAAGAGGAGGCGCCTGAGGAGGCTGATGGCCCTGCAGCCCATGGGGGTGAACGGTGGAGCGGAGGCTCCCGAAGGTGGCCGTAACCCCATGGTAAAAACCGCGCTGAAGCAGTGTGAGACGGGAGAGCAGCCCGCGGAAAGGACCCGCGCCAGGGAAGTTTGTGAGGAACTGCAGCCCGCGGAAAGGAACCACGTTGGAGAAGTTGGTGAAGGACTGTCTCCCGTGGGAGGGACCCCACGGTGGAGCAGGGAACGAGTGAGGAATCTTCCCCCTGAGGAAAGAAGCGGCAACGACGATGTGTGGCGAGCTGACTCAACCCCCATCCCCTGTTCCCCTGCGCCGCCGGGGGGAGGAGGTAGAAAGCATCGGTAGTGGAACTGATCCGGGAAGGCGGGAGGGATGGGGGGAGGTTGTTCTGATGTTTAGTTTCCCTTCCTAATACCCTTGTGTTTTGTTTTTGTTTTGATTTGTAGTAAATTAAAGTGATTTTGGTTTTTTCCCAAGTTGAGCCTGTCTTTTGCCCATGACCATAAGTGGGGAGTGATCCCTCCCAGTCCTTGTCTCGACGCACAAGCCTGCCTTTGTATTTTCTCCTCGTCCCAAGGTGGCCAGGCGAGGGGGTGGGGGGGTGAGCGAGCGGCTTCGTGGTGCTTTGTTACCGACTGAGCTGACCTGAAACCACGACAACTGGTTATCCTGGAAAATGGGAGAGATTCTGTTCATGATTGGGTCCCATCATTGCGCGTATCAAGGAAGGGGACTTTGGGCAGAAAGCTGTAAGTTTAGGACACCTGTTCATTCCCCACTGGTCATTTACTCACCTAACAGCATCCCATAATTGATCAGTCCAGTTCACCTCTTGAGGCTTCAAACATCATTTAAGGAGACTGTTAGTTCTCTCGACTATGCCATTGGCCTGTGGGTAATAGGGTGTATGGAATACCCATTTGATCCCCTCCTCCTTAGCCTTTGACTATCATTGCTGAAAAGTGTGCTCCGTTATCTGACTGGATCAATTTGGGCTTAGGGAAAGAACTAAACCACATTTTAAGTGCCTTCACCCTGTTCTGGCCAGTTGCACGAGAAAAGGCTTCTGCTTGTATTAATCCTTACACAACCTCTACTCCTACTAGCACATACTGCTTTCCTTCAGATTTTCAAAAGGGTCTGACATAATCTACTTGCCAGGTCTCCCAGAGACCCTTCCCATTATGTATATGTAGGGGGGGATGTTTCATAGGGTGTCGATCCAACCGAACCTGACACTGCTCACATGTAAAATACAGGTGTAGCACATTTCTCAGATTACTGGCCACCCTCTACTTACAGTTTCTCAGTAGAGATATTAAACTCCGGCATGTCCTCATTTCATGTGTAACCACTCTAGAAGTCTATCCCACTTCTCCATTAAGGCCTCAGTTTCCAATAGCGTTAATCTAGCTAGTTCATCAGCTTTGTTATTCCAGTGACTCATCGGAGTTCCATCTTCCTCATGGGAAGATATCCACCTGACAAGGAAGGTTCCTCCTTTAACTATGGAGGAAATTTCTTGCCATTTGTCCTTCCGCCAGACAGGTACCCTGTTTACTTCCCAAATATTTTGTTCCCAAAAGGAGATCCACTCAGTACATCCCTTGAATATCACAAAGGAGTCTGTATATAGGAATGGATGCATTAGCCTCCTGGTCGAACACACTCCACACAGCTATCAGTTCCCCAACCTGCACACTACTTTCTCCCTCTGTTATTATTTAATCTCCTGTCCCTACTTGGACGGACACTGCAAATACTTCCAAGTTTTACCTTCCCTTTTTGATGAAGCATCAGTAAACCAGACTTTCAGGAGTTGTTCTGAGTATGGGGGGGGCAACTTGAATTGTAGAGGTGCAGTATTGTTTGCAACCTCAAGCGCTGCCTCCTCTTGCAAACGAAGTAGTTTAGGGGCACCTTCTGTCACTTGAAAGATGGTACAATAATGTTTGGTCTGGGCATACCATTTTTGAATGGAAGCACGCTGGGCCACAGGGTTGGTGGGGTGGGGGCAGGTCCCTGATAGAACTGACTTTATAACTTTGAATGGCCCCCTCAGGATAATGGACTGCTGATGAACAGGTCTTTCTGCTTCTTGGAGGGCAAGACTTACTACAAAAAGACCCTTCTCCCAAGGAGAGTATCATTTTTCTGCATCTGAAGCTACAGGAATGAAACCCAGTGGGCTGTGTAGGGCCATCAGGCCCTAGCTGCTACATATGTATTGACAATCCTGAATTTGCAAATCCCCATTCAATCTGCACAGGGTCAGTGGGATGGTTAGGACCAAATGCTTGGTGTGTAGTAGCTTCAAAGGTTAAGAGTCATAAGGCCTCATCATGGAGGGGCATCCAGTCCCACCCAGCTCTCTTCCATAGTAAATCATACAGGGGTTTTGCAATTATCAAAAAAATCTGGAATGTGTTTTCTCCAAAACTCCAGCAATCCAAAAACATGCTGCAACTCCCTCTTATTCTCTGGTACTTTTATTTGATCTAGGGAGGTTAGAGTGTCTGGGGGAATGCATACCATCCCCCCCCTTCCACCAAATCCCCCCAAAATTCAGCTCTTGCACAGGGAGTTGTATTTTCTTGGAGGGGATTTGTAATCCTAGGGATTCTAGGTGTTTAATGATAGCATTCTGTGTGGACTGGACTGGTACAATTTCATCCCCTGCTATATCATCCATATATTGATACATTCTTACTCCTGCTGCAGGAGGAACATTCAGAAGATCCTGCGCTAAGGCATGGTGTGTGAGAATAGGTGAGTGTCTAAACCCCTGCGGGAGACAGGTAAAGGTGTATTGTTGACCTTCCCACGTGAAGGCAAAATGATTGTGATTCTTCTTTTGCAAGGGAACCATGAAGAACACATCTTTGACAACAGTAGTAGCCATAATCTTGTGGGCCTGTTCCTGAATAGTAGATATTCATCTGCATTAGACACTGCTGCGGTTAGTGGTCCCACATTAGCATTGAGCCACCGATAATCCACAGTCAGCCTCCATTTGCCATTTGGCTTGCAGACAGGGCATAAGGGGGCGTTGTATTGGGAGTGTGTTGTAACCAGAATCTACTCCTCCTTTAGTTCCTCTATAACCAGGGCAATCCCCTCTTGGGCGCCTAAAGGCAAGGGATAAGGTTTGACATTGGTAACTAAAGAGGGAGGAAGCTGGGGGGCCAGCTTGCAATAAGCAGAAACTTGGAAATTCCTGTCCAAAGGCCCACAGCTTTCCACCCTCATTAGTCCAAGATCTTCCCTTCAACAGGTCTAGGCCCAACAAATTCATTGGGTATTCTCCTAAATCCATTATGGTTTCAACGGCTTCCTTCTCCCTGGGCAGCCAACATTTCACTTGGGCAGTAATTTGGGGCTGAGTATACCCAATATACCACAAATATACCCTTATGCGAAGGCACGATGTCACATAAAGAGGCATCTTTGTCCTTAGGGCAGACATCTGTGCTCCAGTGAATATTAAAAAGATAATAGGGACTTTGCAGGGGCCAATGGGGCAAGTTATTAATAGTTCCCCTCTTGAATTCTTGGTAAGCTTTCTGATAAACATCTATCCTTTGCACCCCAGCTCACCTACTGAGGATGAAGGAGGAAGTTTCCCACCCCCTTTTCATTCTCAGACACTTCCAGGGGAGGGGCTGTAATAGGAGTAGGTTTCTCTGGTCCTTCTTTAGAATGCCAGCTTTTCACGAATTCCAGTTTATCAGTGGGTAGGCCATCCATTAATGTCTTTGGGATTCCTTTCTGCAACCCCCAAATCCACAAACCATTTCTTCTTTTTTTATGTTCCTCACTACTCCAACCTCCCTGATTCATGGGGGGTGTGTGTTGTTTTCTTAGGTCCGGACTGCTGCGCTGGAATCCTCCACTCCGCACACCTAATGGCTTTAGTCCCCTCTAACAGGGGGTACCAGACTGTACTTCCACCCATAATTAATCAACTCCTGAGCCACCTCCCCTCACATGCAGACTTTCCACTCTCTGCAATTACGATCAGGGGTTATTACTCCTTCTAGAGCAGCAACTGCTCTTTCCGCTTTTGATGGACTGGCTATTTGTCCTTGTAATTGAATCCCCATTAGTTTTAAGGACTCCGGGAGCCCCCTTATAAGAGGGGTCATTCTCTCTGGGTCCACCAGCATCATCATAGGGGAT
Source organism: Pandion haliaetus (assembly GCA_013401275.1). Classification (NCBI taxonomy): domain Eukaryota; kingdom Metazoa; phylum Chordata; class Aves; order Accipitriformes; family Pandionidae; genus Pandion; species Pandion haliaetus. The sequence goes on along the minus strand of VYZV01000887.1, from coordinate 6,710 downwards.
TCATGTCGTGGCTCTAACTCCCTCTTATACATCATTTGCTGACAAGCCACTTTTTGTACACTCTCCACTATTTGGTCCACAATCCCTGCTATGGTCAGTGGGTATCCCCTCTCCAAGGGGTTCAAGCCTCCAGCCCAACAGGGCACTCGTGTGGGTGACCAAGGGGTGTGATAGTTTCCCATGGTTAGGAAAACACTGGGTCCCCAATACCCTTCAGCTTCCTTTTCCAACAATAAAATCTGGTCACCTCCAGTAAGTGAAACTCTCCAAACATACTCTGTCTCTGACTCCTTAGGAGTCCAGCCATACTCGTTTTTAATTTAGACAATTTGGTGGCCATAAAGGGGACTTCTTTTGTTGTTATTTGAGGGGCCTTGTCCTCCTTATCTTTATATGAATATTTGGTTTTAATCAGTGGCCATAGCGGGACAGATAACTTATCCAAGCGATCCCACAAATCTTTCAGCTCGGACAGGGGATAGGTTGGTGTTTACTCCACTGTCCCTTCTGTTGGATTATCAAATCCCTTTTCCGACATCTCCTCCTCTTTCATCAGTCTCTCATATAACTCATCTCTGAGTAAACAGGCATTAGCCCTTTCCTCCTCCAATTACACCTGCAGGGTTTTAACTAGGTCTTGTAACGACTTGATTATTTGGCTCTCAGCTTTATACTGTTGTCCCTTCTCTTCCACAACAGCTAACAAGGTTGCACCTAATACCACACGAACAACAGATTTTTCCTTTGCTCTTTTTATCCCATGCCTCCACCCGCAAGGCAATAATTTGGTCCACAATCGATTGTACATTATACCAATTTTTTCAAGCCCACTCGAAACCCAGTGGTGAGGGTTTAGTGGCTTGTTCATCCAAAAATTCTAACAATACTTTAGAGTCATTCTCCATCTTATCACACTTCGGGAGCGGTCTTCTCAGGGGGGTGCCATGCTTAATTATAAATTTCAGTGTCCTGCTCCCTCTCCCCAAGAGGTACCTTGCTTTAACTATGTCTTCTACTAATTAAAACCTTAGTATCAACACTCTCGCTTAAGGAGATCCTGTCCATGATGCCAAATAAAATGTCCTGATCCGAAGGCACAGAAGGGGGGAGTGAGAGTTGGATACATCTGAACTGAGATAAAGACACAAAAGAGGTCAGATGTTGATATCAAAAGGTTAATTCATTTAATTGCTTACAAAAAGAGAAAAGAGGGAAATGATAGAAAAGGGAGAAAAGAAGCAGAGATTTCCTTAAGAAAAGCAAGTGATAATCACCACCATGGATCCAGCAGCATCCCACTGATCCTCTTCTTCTTTGGTGGCGTCGTGGTTTCGGTTTCAGCCCAGCCAGTAACAAAGCACCACGAAGCCGCTCACTCACCCCCCGCCCCGGCGCCTGGCCATGTTGGGATGAGGAGAAAATCCAAAGGCAGGCTCGTGGGTCGAGACAAGGACTGGAGGGATCACTCTCCACTTATGGTCACAGGCAAAAGACAGGCTCAACTTGGAGAAGAAACAAAATCAATTTAATTTACTACAAATCAAATCAAATCAAACACACAAGGGTATTGGGAAAGAAAACCAAACCTCAGAACACCTCCCCCCACCCCTCCCGCCTTCCCGGATCAGCTCCATTCCCAGTTCTTTCTACCTCCTCCCCCTGGCGGCACAGGGGAACAGAGGATGGGGGTTGAGGTCAGCTTGCCACACATTGTCTCTGCCGCTCCTTCCTCCTCAGGGGGAAGATTCCTCACTCGTCCCCTGCTCCACCGTGGTGTCCCTCCCACAGGAGACAATCCTTCACGAACTTCTCCAACGTGGGTCTTTTCTGCGGGCTGCAGTTCCTCACAAACTTCCCTGGTGCGTGTCCTTTCCGCGGGCTTCAGTTCTTCCCGAACTTCCCTAGCGCGGGTCCTTTCCGCGGGCTGCTCTCCAGTCTCACACTGTTCCAGCGCAGTTTTTACCATGGAGTTACGGCCATCTTCGGGAGCCTCCGTTCCACCATGGACCTCCATGGGCTGCAGGGGGACAGCCTGCNATGGGATCGGCTTGGGCCAGAGGCGGGTCCGACATTTTGGCGCTGGGTAATTTTCCAGCAGCTTCTTAAAGGAGCCACCTCTGCAGCCCCCTCCACCACTACCAAAGAAAACCGCACCACAGAAACCCATAACACGTGGGGAGAACTCTGCCCGTGCTTGCCTAGTGCCTGTTTTATGCAGTCCTGCCAGTGAGCTTGATGGTTGCTTTTCAGCAGTTTTGCTCAAATTGGGTTGCCATGGTAATGGCGTGTCTGCCTCATAGGCTTCACATGGGGACACCACCCCGTTTAGGGAGTCGTTAGGCATCAGATCCCCCTCTAAGTGTGTCCTGGGTTCAGCTGGGATAGGGTTAATTTTCACAGAAGCCTGGTAGGGGGTACAGCCGGGACACCTGACCTGAGCTAGCCAAGGAGCTATTCCATACCATGTGACATCATGTTCAGTACATAAAGGAGGAGTGGGCTTGTGGGGAGTGTGCGCTTTTTTGGCTCTTGGTGGGAGAAGCGGCAGAGTGTCGGGTTCCCGGTGGTGAGCAGTTACACTGTGTATCACTCGTTTTTGTAAGTTCTTTTATTAGTACCATTGTTGTTGTAAATTCTCTCCTTGTGTTGTCGCAGTAAGCTGTCCTTATCTCAACCCACGAGGTTTTGGTTTTTTTTTTCTTTTTCTCCTTCCTGATTCCCCTCCCCAACCCACGGGAGGGGGGCGGGAGGAGTGAGCGAGAGGCTTTCTGGTGCTTCGTTACCGACTGAGCTGAAACCGAAACCACGACAAACTGCCATGACCACCAATCCTGCAGGTGTAAGATGTTAGGTTGTTCACAAATTACTGCCATTAATATTGTGACTGTTCAAGGATAAACCTGGTTTTGCTGCTTTATCTTCTGTTATGGGTTTGTGTGGTGCGGTTTTCTTTGGTGGCAGGGGAGGGGGGCTGCAGAGATGGCCCCTTTAAGAAGCTGCTAGAAGATCCCCGGCGCCAAAATGTCAGACCTGCCTCTG
>VYZV01000885.1:0-13360 GCA_013401275.1 Pandion haliaetus | reverse complement strand
TGAAGGAGTCAAAAAGTTGTATGTTGTGTACATTAAAAGTTTAAATTCTTCTTTGAAAAAAATGTATTGCCTCTTTTGTATTGTTGGAAAAATTTCTGATTGCTACAGAAAATCTATCTGCATGTTTTGTACAAGCTTCCATAAAGGACCTGATATTTTTCACTTAAAAATAATCTATGTAACAGAGTAGTTCAAAATGCCAGATTCTGAACACTCATTAAGAGAAAACAATTTGAATTTAAAGGCTTTGCACTACTGGTAACACAAGATTGCAGATTTTTGTGGTAAAGGTAACAAAATTGCAGATTGTTCTATGGAGTCTTAAAAGATTGGTGTATCTTTAGAACCAAGATAATAATTAGTTGGGGTTTTGGGTTTTTGTTTTTTCTTTTTCTTTCTTTCTTTCTTTGGGGGAGATTATGCTCCAACACCTCTCTGTAGACCAAATCTCAGCAGTGCATGGAGGACACCAAGGTTGTCCTGCTAGGTGTTTCTTGTTACAGCTTCCCTCTCTTAACTTTTCAATTTATTATGTTTTCTTTTACAAGTTGTTAGAATTTACTTCATCTTTTCCAACAACAATGAAAATTCAGGTACTTGATTTAGAGCTAAAGTCACTCTGATACTTGGAAACTAAAGCTAAGTCAGTACAGTGGTTACAAAATGGATCGTTGGTGTGTTCCAGATGCCAGAAGTTGCGCATTGTTTGATCTACTATATAATCTTTTCCATCTAATTCGGGAGTATCAGGAGACTCATGTGAAGATATAAATAGAAATTTTTTCATGTCCCTTTTTACATGCTTTGTGTTTTAGGATAATGCAGGACAGCCTTGAAGGAGAAGTCATCAGGGCACAAGAGCTTTCACATATCATAGCAACTGTTAGCCAGAGTTTGCCTGGATATCTGCTGGCCTGGGACTTTGTCAAAGAGAACTGGGAAAAGCTTACACGGAAGTAAGGCTTTTGATGTAGCTGAAACTTCACACTCACAGTTGCAAAAGCACCTGTTTGTTTCTTTCAAGCACAAGATAATAAATAGTTAGATTCATATAAGAAGATTTGTGTTAAAATTGTAAAGCCTGTTTTAAAATCTGATTTTACAAAAATAACTTGGAACATAAACTTTGAAGTCTTGCCAATAGTTGATGAGACTTTGGAGCCTCCTGAGCCTCATTCTAAAAAATTGTGATAGGAATTTCTGTTAAAATGATGCTGTGTCTAAGATGATTGCTGCAGATGCACGGTATTTTTGTGGATCAAATGCATTCAAAAGCATACCCAGGGACTTCATTCAGCATTTATTTCTTCTGCCTTTTTACAGCAATCGCCAAACCAAATAACCAAAACATCCCACTTGCTTTAGAAATATGTGTTCTCCTTAACTGGCCTTGAAGGGTACCCAGCAGGAGAACTGGCCTGCAAGTCTTCAAAAAGCTAATAGTATGTGGAAAACTGTATTTCTAAATCATCATTTTGATTTGCAACAGTTTCACATTGCTAAAAAAGCTTTTCATGGATGAAAATTTCTGCTCTAGCAGGCTCTCAATAACCAATATTAAAAAAATACTTTTCTTGAAATGAAATCTGGCAGCAAATCCAATTACTGTAGAGTTTTGGAATACATACCACAAATACAGGTCTTGGTATTCAGTGTGTGGTGTCCTCAGTTCTTTACTGTTTGAGCTGTGATAGAAGTTCCAAAATTTTCCATGTCTTGCTCTGAAGTTCAATTCTTGGATTAGGGAACTAGATGCTTGCATTTCTAAGACCTTGTATCTCTTCTGAAAAATGAGGTATGTTAACTTGAATTTAAGTGCTTTTAATGATTTCCAACTACTGAAGAAAAAAAGTAGAAATATGTACATATACTGAACCTGCATCTTAAAGTGGCTTCTAGTTAAAAATAACATCTTTGTTTGTATTTCAGGTTTCACCTAGGCTCATATACTATCCGGAATATCATTAGTTCGTCAACTTCTCAGTTTGCAACAAAGGCACATCTATTTGAGGTTGGTGGCTTAATCTACCAGAAAGGGATATTTTCTAGTGCCAATGCTATTTTCATTTAATTGAGGGATAAGGAAAACATATGTTAGTTCTGTCCTTGAGGCCCTTTTGCAAGGATGTACATGTATTGCTTTCCCTATTTCACACATGGCAAATACGTACATAAACACGTCAAAGATTACATACTGAGTCTGTGGCAGAGTTGCGTATAGAGTTGAACCCAGCTATCTGTTTATACTGTTTTGTTTTCCTGTTCACTGGAACACACTGTGTCCCAAAATAATGATCTGATCTAGGTAGAATTTTGGTCTAGATTTTGTAAACAAGCTTTGCTTTCTGCATCTCTGGAATGTGTTGGAGTGCCATAAAAATTGCTTTATGTTATTTTTCCTGTCAACAATCCCAAGGAGCTATTGTGGAGGTTGAGTATCGTCAGTTAAGAACTGGTTAATAGCCATTAGAAATCTGTTGTCTTCCCCAACAAAGCCTTGAAGTTAATGTGTGAAGATTGCTTTATGGTTTGGTCTAGTGGTTTTGTTGGGATAATTTGGTGGAGAGGGTTGTTTATGGTTTGATCTATAGTATTTTAAGTGTTAACATTAACAATTATAATGATGAGTGGCTGTGCTGAAGAGGGTTGCTTGCAACAATCAGTTCTTCGTCACAGAACAAGACTGCTTTTCCAGAACTTTGAGTGCTCTGTGATGAATATGATAAGTGAATGTCTGTTTACTGGTGAAATAATTTACTGAAACCAAATGAGTTATTGCTGCAGTTCCTATGAGAAATGCTTTCCTTGCATTTTGGGAACTCCTTTGAGAGGTTTACTTACTGCATAGACACAAATGATTCTCAGAAATGGATTTCCTGCAATATATGTGGTAGCCTTTGCTTCTGAACCTATTTGTGCGGCCAGTGTTGACCTTAATTAAAATTTTATTTTTCTTTCTCTTGCTATGCAGGTGAAGTCATTTTTTGAGTCAAAATCAGAGGAGAGTTCTCAACTGCGTTGTGTGAAAGAGGCAATTGACACAATTCAGCTCAATATCCAGTGGATGGAGAGGAACTTAGCAAAGCTACAAGAACTGTTGTAGTGTCAGCCATTTAGGACCTCTGCCAGCAGTTGCTTTGTTTCTTTTGCAAAAGCTAGGGTGAAACCAGGCATCACTGCAACATTGTTTGCACTATAAAGGAGTCTAGAGAGCTCAGGGCATGTCTCAGATAAAGTTTTATTTTCCTTGGAGAATTTATGAGCAAGATATAAGTATTTATTCTGAAACTGTTTTCATCTATAGACCAAACATCTGCACAAATTATTAAATATAATTTTATATTTGAAACATATGCCCTTTCATTTGGAGTTGTGTTGTAGTTTCTTAGCAGTGGGTTAATATTGACATTTAGGGTCAGAAAGAGTTACCATGGTCTGTTACTTCTTTGCTGACTGCTTGTTCAGCAGTAGATTTTTTCCATGCAAAGCTGTAGGTGGTTTCAACATTTATAGATATGGAGGCTGTTGTGAAACAGTATCATACTTCAGATACATAAGTAGTAGTGGATGTTATAAAGTACACCAGTTTGAGGCAAAATAAATAAGGTTCCAATTTGATTTAAGTTTGGATTTGTTATTTTCGCAGCATTCTCTAGGTTTTACACACACACGAAAAAAAGAATAATATCTCGTGCTGATAGTATACACTTTGACGTATAAAGTGGCTGGATAGTAGTATGGAAAAGAAAAAGAAGGTAACAAACCCAAGCGTCTTAGAGATGGGATTTCCAGAAACACTGATATGACCTTGGAACTTTTACTCTAAATTTATTAGACATTTTTGAGAAACTCATCATTAATCATTGAAATGTAATTGATTTTGCTATATTGATCTCTGAGCAACTGCACAAAATTGCATTTTTCCAGGTTGGTTCATCTGTTAGACTGACTACTGATTTGTGCCCTTTTAACTACTGATTTTTAATTTTGCCACTTGTTGCAGAGGGTCTGAAATTAATAGATATGTCAGCCACTTCATTTGGGTAAACTTCTGTTTTTTCCTTGCCTGATAACTTGCATATCACCATATAATTTCTGAACATTGCTCACTTTTTATGACATTAGCTTTAGAAAAGCTTCTCATTTAGATTTTAATGATTTATTCTTCTACTGTTGTGGAAAACCTTGTGAGACAAATCTCTAAAGTCTTTTAAAGAAAAGGATCTAAAACCCTAATGGGCTACATTCGAAAGGTGAAAGACCTACTGTGCAACCTGCATCTCTTTCAAAAGCAGTGAAAGAGGCCATTTTTGAGGTATAGCATATATATACAACACATGCAAGACCAAACATACTTTTTTAACTGGAGATCTCTTCTATTCATTTCACTACTGATGCACCTTTTGTGTAATTCTTGCAAGCTGATTCAGACCTGTTGTTGTCTTATCATCATCCAATTATGTGATCATTTATAAACTACAATGAAAGCACTAACAATTAAAAATTGTACTATTTTAATTAAACAAATTTAATTTCAGCTGCAGTAAATTCTGAAGAAAATAATAGTTTGAGTTAGAGTTAAATTAATGGACTTAAAAATTTGTCACAGAGCAATTAAAACTGAAAGCTTTCATTTATGAAACTGCAGCATTGGCTGTTTATTTGGTTAGCAAAAATTGTAAGCTGTGATTGTTTAAACTATGCCATACTTACCCATCTTTTCAGAATATCTGTCAAAACTCCTCGAAAAGAAATTCTTCATTTTCCAGCTCACATTAGAATTGCAGATGTCATTATAACCTTGAAATTATCAGAAAGAATGTTAGACCTTAGGAGTGAGCAAACAATTGTTTGCCCAAAAAGCCCAGAAATTAATAATTTTTACATGCACTGAAGAAGGAACTGGCAGTATAAGCCTTGAAAATAAATCATACTTCCTTACAAGTTATGGAATTAGAATTGTAATTATCTTCTTGGAATTTTTGTACTGCCATGTATTACAGCTTCATTTCCTCCTTTATTTTAAGTCTTTGGAATCTCTACAGAAATACTAGTTCTATCTTTGCATATTTGTGTGTGTGTGTATATATGTATGTCATCTCTTTTTCTTTCTAGTCACTTCATATGAAATGAGAAGTCGGTAGTAAACTTTCACTTTTCTGTCCCTTCTATCCCCTCACATGTGTTTTACCTGAAAAAGCCACCAAGGTAAGGTGAGAGCTGCAAAGCTTTCAGTCCTGAGCACTTTTGCCTAAGAGCCGTAGAGCATGGGGAGTCCCATTATACCTAGGTTCTCATTAGTGTTAGTGTGAGGGTAAAGCTTAGCCATGGGTGCAGGACAAAAAGCAGAACCCCAGTGTTTGTGGGGCTGTGAAGGAACAGCCAAAGGAGTGTGAGAGCAGTCAAAAGCTTTCAGTGTAGGGCATTTTTTCATGGGAGCCATAGCTGGCAGCATCCCTGTTGGAGCTGGGGTCTGTTATGGGTTAGGGCAAGGGTGAAAATTAGCCATAGGTGCAAGAGACAGAGCAGAGCCCCAGTATTTGTCGGGCTGTGAAGGAGCTGCCAAAGGAAGGTGAGGGCTGCCAAAGCTTTCAGACCTGGCCACTTTTTCCAGGGAGCCATCGCTGGCAGAGTTTGTGATGGATCTGTACTCTGCATAGGGTTGTAATCGTGGTGTAGGTGATGGTTACATGCAAGAGCAAACACGGAGCTCTGGTGTTTGACAATGAAGGGGCTTCCAAGGGAAGGTAAGGGCCACCAACACCTTTCAGTCCTGGCTACTTCTGTGCAGAGCCCTAGGTGGTGGGTGTCTGTTTTGGAGCTGGGCTCTGGGTGAGGCTGAGGTGTAGGTGAGGGTCAGAGAGTAGAGCAACTACAGAGCCCCAGTGTTAATGTGGCAGTGAAGGGGCTGTCAAGGGAAGGTAAGGGCTGCCAAAAGCTTTCAATCCTGGCCAGCTCTGTGTGAGAGCCCTAGCTGGAGGGTGTCTGTTTTGAAGCTGAGCTTTGGCTAGGTTTATGGTCATGGTGTGGGATAGGATTAAGTGCTAGAGCAAGCACAGAGCCCCCAGTGTTGGTGGGGCTGTGAATGGGCTGCCGTCATGGTTTCAGCTCAGCTAGTAACAAAGCACCACGTAGCCACCCACTCACTCCTCCCTGCCCGCCTCCGGTGGGATGGGGAGGAGAATCAGAAAGGAGAAAAGAATAAAAAAATGGAACCTCGTGGGTTGAGATAAGGACAGTTTACTGGGACAACACAAAAAGAGAAGTTACAACAACAATGGTACTAATAAAAGAATACACAGACGAGTGATGCACAGTGCAACTGCTCACCACACAGAATCTGACACTCTGCCCCTTTCCACAATGAGAGCAGAGAGCTCCCTCCAGCCTACTCCCCATTTATATACTGAGCATGATGTCACATGGTATGGAATAGCTCCTTGGCTAGTTCAGGTCAGCTGTCCTGGCTGTGCCCCCTGCCAGGTTCCTGTGAACATTAACTCTATCCCAACTGAACCCAGGACAGCTGCCACAGGAAGCTGAGACCTGCCAGAAGATTTCATTCTTGGCCACTGCTGTAGCCTACCCTACCCAACTCTACCCTAAGCCCATGTCCAAAACAGAGCTTTGCTAGCAATGACTCCCAAGAAAAAGTCCCCAGGAATGAAAGCATTTGGCAGCCCCTTGAAATTATTGAGGGTCTATTTGTCTTCCACCTAACCCTAACATTCTCCTGCTGATCCTCGCCCTTGCCAGAGAACATTTCAAACACACAGTTCTGACAGCTATGGCTCCTGGGCAAAGCTGATGATTTTTGAATCCATCACCTTCCCATGGCCTTCCCCTTGCAGCCCCAAAACTCTTCAAAACTTCTCAAAGTCCCATCAAAGCTTGTGCTGGCCTTCACCTTCCTTTAGCAGCCCCTCCACAGCCCCATTACCACTGTGGCTCTGTGCTTGCTGTACCACCTAACCCTTATCTAGCCCCTCAGCCTTACCAGAGCCCAGCTCCAAAACAGACACTCACCACCTAAGGTTACCATACAGGTGTGCCCAGATGTCGTGGTTGGCAACTAAGCACCACATAGCTGCTTGCTGAGTGCCCCCCGGTGGGATGGGGTAGAATAGGAAGGGTAAAAGTGAGAAAGAAACTCATGGCTTAAGATAAAACCAGTTTAATAATTAAAAAGAAATAATAATTTTAAAAACACAATGATAACGAGAAGAGGAAAAAAAAATGACAAAGAGAGCGGGAAATTCAAACCCCAGAAAGGCAAGTGATGCAGATGTGAACAATTGCTCACCACCAACCAAGGCCCAGCCAGTCTGTGAACAGTGGCCTCCCCTCTCAATCTCCCCCCTCCCCTGCCAGTTTTATTGCTGAGCATGATACCATATGGTGTGGAATATCCCTTGGGCCAGTTGGTGTCAGCTATCTCAACAATGTCCCCTCCCAACTTTTTATGCACCTCCAACCTACTTGCTGGCAGGGCAGTGTGAAGAGTAGAAAAGTCCTTGACACTGTGTAAGCACTGACTAGCAGTAACTAAAACATTAGAGTGTTATCAACACTATTTTCAGCACAAATCCAAAATGCAGCCCAAATGTACAAGCTACTATGAAGAAATTTAACTTTATCCCAGCCAAAGCCGATACAGTCTACTTTTGGGTTTGTGTGGTAGGGTTTTGGTAGCGGGAGAGGGGCTGCAGGGGTGGCTCCTGTAAGAAACTGCCAGAAGCTTCCCCAGCTCCAAGTCAGACCCACCTCTGGCCAAGGCCGAGCCCATCAGCAACAGTGGTAGCTCCTCTGGGATAACTTATTTAATAAGGGAAACCTGCAGCAGAGGGAGGAGTGGGATGTGGGAGAAACACCTCTGCAGATACTGAGGTCAGTGAAGAAGGAGAGGAGGAGGTGCGCCAGAGGAGGTGATGCACCTGCAGCCTGTGGTGGGATGGCAGGCTGGCCCCCTGCAGCCCTTGGAGGTTACAATGGAACAGCTGTCCATGGAGGACTGCGTGCAGGAGCAGGTGGATGCCCCCAAAGATGGCCATGACTCCATGGGAAAGCCCACACTGGAGCAGCCTATGCCTGAAGATTGGCCCATGGAAAAGACCCATGCCAGGGAAGTTCATGAAGAACTGTAGCCTGTGGGAAGGACTCACGTTGGAGAGTTTCATGGAGGACTGTCTCGTGGGAGGGACCCCACAGTGGAGCAGGGGAAGAGTGAGGAGTCCTTCCCCTGAGGAGGAAGGAGCAGCAGAGAAAATGTGTGGCAAACTGACCACAACCCCCATTCTCCATCCCGCTGTGCCGCTGTGGGGGGAGGGCGTAGAGATAACTGGGGGTGGAGTTGAGCCCAGGAAGGAGGGAGGTGGTGGGAGGAAGGTATTCTAAGGTTTGGGTTTACTTCTCAGTATCCTTGTTTTGATTTGTACTAAATTAAGTTGATTTTGTTTCCTCCCCAAGTTGAGCCTGTCTTTTGCCCATGACCATAACTGGTGAGTGATCTCTCCCTGTCCTTGTCTCAACCCATGAGCCTTTCTTTGTATTTTCTCCTCATCCCACTGGGGCCAGGCTGGGGAGGAGTAAGTGAGCAGCTTCATGGTGCTTTGTTACAGGCTAGGCTTAAAGCACGACAGTCCTCCACCCCTTATTCCATACCATTTACGTCATGTTGAGGTCCCACACTATCACAATACATCCTCAATAACCACCCTTTCCCCTGTTTGTAAAATGTCCATACATAGGCATAAAATCTTCATGGGGTTCATTTGGTGTATGACTTTGGGCTTCATCTGTTATAGTATTCACTCAGGACAGGAGAGGTAGTGCGTTGCATGGAGTTATTGGGCACCAAAACCAGTTCAAGTCAGGTCACTACTGCACTTGCACTGCTTCCTGTGAGGTTTGTTCTTTATTGGTTCAGGTGGTTTCTGCTGTAGTATTTCCTCTAACATGTAACTAACTCAAATAATGGGTTACAACAATTTAATGATACAAGCTACTGTGAAGGAATTTAACCCTAACACAGCCAAAACCAGGAATGAAAGCTGTTGGTGGCCCACATCTTCCATTGGCACCCCATTCACAGCCCCAGTCCTGGTCACTGCTCTGGAGGAACTAGCTGGTGGCTGTCTGTATTGAAGCTACACTCTGGTTAAGGGTGAGCAGGTAGGTGACTGTGGTTGTTAGGTCATAGAGGCAGCACAGAACCTTGGTATTGGTGGGGCTTTTAAGGGGCTGCCAAGGAAAGGTGACAGCCAGCAACAACTTCTACTCTTAGTATCGTCTGTGTTGGAGTCTTCGCTGGAGAGTTTCTTGTGGATCTCATCTGTGCCTGGAGTGAAGAAGTAGGCGAGGTAGAAGAGCAAGCCCAAAGTGGCAGTGATGGTGGGTCTGTGAAGAGGTTGACAAGGGGAAGGTGAGGGCCTGCAACAGATTTCAGTCCTGGCCTATTCTGTGCGTGAGACCTAGGCAGTGGATATCCATTTTGTTGCTGGGCATTGGTGAGGTTAAGGGTAAGGTGGCAGAGCATGCACAGAGCTGCAATATTGGTGGGGCAGCAAAGGGGTTGCCAAGGAAAGGTAACAGACACCAACAGGTTCGAGTCCTGGCCAGTTCTGTGTGGGATCCCTAGCTGGAGGGTTTCTCTTTTGGACCTGTTCCATGCGAAGAATGACGGAGTAAGGGAGGGGGGGATTGGTAGGTGGGAGAGCAAGATCAAAGAAACAGTGTTACTGGGGCTGTGAAAGGACTGCCAAGGAAAGGTGAGAGCCAGCAAGAGCTTTCCATCCTGGCACCTTCCTTGTGGGAGAACTAGGAGGATGTTTTATACATTGGAAATAAGGTGTGCGGGGAAAGGGAGTGATGATGTGTTTAGGTCACTAGGTAAGCACAGATGCCCATTTCTGTTGTGCCTGTGAATCAAATGCAAAGGGAAGGTGAGGGCCAGCAACAGCTTTCCATCTTGGCACCTTCCCTGTGGGAGAACTAGCTGGACGTTTTCAGTTTTGGAAATAGGCTGTACAAAGAAAGAGATTAATGAGCTATTTAGGTGCTAAAGCAAGCACATATGCCCACTGACTTTGTGTCTGTGATTAGCCTGCAAAGGGGAGGTGATATCCAGAAAATGCATTCTATCCTGGCATCGTAGTTGTGGGAGAAGTAGGTGGATGTTTTCAGTGCTGAAAATAGACTCTGCAGAGAATGAAAGTGATGAGACATTTAGTTCACTAGGCAAGCTAAATCTGCAGTGATGTCCCTGTGGAAGAACAAGGAGGATGTTTTATACATTGGAAAAAGTGTGTGCAGAGAATGGGAGTGATAATATTTTCAAGTCACTAGGCAAGTGCAGATCCACGGTGCTGTTGCACCTGTAGATAGTCTGCACTGGGACAGTGATATCCAGAAAGAGCATTCAGTCCTAGCACATTTCTTGAGGAAGAGCTAGGTGGAAGTTTTCAATACTGAAATATGTTGTGCAGAGAATAAAAGTGATGAGTTTTTATGGTCACTGGGCAAGTGCAGCCACCCAGTGCTACTGTGCCAGTGAACAGGCTGCAAAGGGAAGGTGAAGACCAGCAATAGCTTTCAGAGCTGGCATCTACCTGGTGGCTGAACTAGCCAGATGTTAGCAAATTTGGAAATAGGTTCTGCCGAGAGGGAGAGTGATGAGATGTTACATGTCTGGGAAAGCAGAGATCCCCAGAGCTGTTATGCCTGTGACTAGTCTGCAAAGGGAAGGTGAAGATCAGGAACAGCTTTCACATTCCTTCTGGGAGAACTAGCCAGACATTTGCCATTTCGGAAACAGGATCTACCGAGAAGCAGAGCGATGTGATGTTAGGTCGCTGGTAAAGCTCAGATCCCCAGTGCAGTTGTTCCTGTGAACAGGCTGCAAAGGGAAGTTGAAGACCAGTGACAGCTTTCAGGGTTAAAACCTTCCTTATGGGAGAATTAGCCAGACGTTTACAATTTTGAAAAGAGACTCTGATGAGACCAAATCTGATGAGATGCATTGTCTCTGGGAAAGCACAGATTCCCAGAGCTGTTGTGGCTGTGAATAAGATGCAAAGGGAAGGTAAAGACCAGCAAGAGCTCTCAGGGTGGAAACCTTGCTTGTGGGAGGACTAGCAGGAGGTATGCAGTTTCAGAAACAGGCTCTTCTGAGAAGGATAGCAATGGGCTGTTACCTCTCTGGGAAAGCAGAGATTCCCATTGCTGTTGTGCCTGTGAATACGCTGCAAAGGGAAGGTGAAGACCAGCAACAGATTTCAGGGCTGTCACCTTCCTTGTGGGAGAAATAGCTGGAAGTTTTCAATTTTGGAAAGAGGCTCTGCTGAGAAAGAGAATGATGAGATGTTACTTCCCTGAGAAAACACAGATCACCACTGCTGTTGTGTCTGTGAACAATCTGCAAAGGGAAGGTACAGACCAGCATCAGCTTTCAGGGCTGGCACCTTCCTTTTGGCAGAACTAGATGAACGTTTCCATTTTCAGAATTAGGCTGTGCAGACAATGGTAACAATGAGATGTTAGGTCAGTGGGACAGAACATGTGCCCAGTGCTGTTCTGCCTGTGAACAGGCTGCAAAGGGAAGGTGAAGACCAGAAACAGATTTCAGGGCTGCCCCTTTCCTTGTGGGAGCACTACTTGGACCTTTGCAATTTTCAAAAAAAGGCTCTGCCGGGAACAAGAACGGTGAGATTTCACGTCTCTGGGAAAGCACAGACCCCCAGAGCTTCTGTGCCTGTGAATCAGCTGCAAAGGGAAGAGGAAGACCAGCAACAGCTTTCGGGGCTGGCACCTTCCTTGTGGGCAAACTAGATGGATGTTTGCAATATCAGAAACAGGCTCTGCAGATGAGAGCAGTGAGATGTGATGTGTGTGGGAAAGCACAGATTCACAGTGCTGTTGTTCCTCTGAATAGGCTGCAAAGGGAAAATGATACCCAGATACCCAGTAACTTCACTTCAGAAGATGGCAGTTGTACCTTTTAATCTGGAATTTGGAGTCCTATTTTTTCTAAGTTAGCAATTACCTCTGCTTGGGTCTGTCCCGCTACTTTGGCATCAGGGCTGCCAGTCAATACATACTGGTATACCTTAACTCCTGCAGGAGTGATTTTGGCGAGCCCTTGAGCCAATGCACAATGAGCAATTTTTGGCGAGTGCCGATATCCCTGAGGGAGATGTGTAAAAGTGAATAGCATGCCTTCCTTAAAGGCCATAAAGAACATATCTTTTACATCGATAGTTGCTAGAATTTGATGAGCTTGTTCTTCTATGGTCGCAATTAGCTCAGCTATGTTAGGCACCGCAGCTGTCAAGGGGCCCATGTTGGTGTTCAGTTTCCAATAGTCAATGGTTAATCGCCATTTTCCATTGGGTTTACAGACTGGCCACACCGGGGAAATATAAGGAGAGTGTGTGGGGACAATTATCACTTGCTCCCATGACTCAGAAGTGATCCCTTCTCTTGCCCATAGGGGGAGCGAATAAGGCTTGACATTAACAACCTTAGAAAGGGGTGGTTCAGGTGCAGGCTGTAATAGTTGTACAGACATGGTGGGGAGACCAAAGACCTACTCTCTTCCTCTCGAGTCTATCCAAGCTCGTCCTTTCAGCAAATCTAGTCCCAAAATGTTAGTTGGTAGTGGTCCCAGTATCATTATAGTTTCTGTTGCCATCTCATTTCCTGGCAACCAACACTTAACTGGAGCAGTTGCCTGGGGCTGAGAGTTTCCACATACATCAGTTACCCTTATTTGTTTCTTGTCAGGAACTATCCCATTGTGGTCAGCAACATCTTGTCAAAGTGCTGACATTTGAGCCCCAGTATCTACTAAGAAGGTGACAGGCATTTTAAGGGGACCAAGGGGGAAAGTAATCATTAAATCCCCTCAGCTGTTTTCTGTGAGCCTCCTTATATAGACCCACCCGCTGTCCCCCCTGCTCACTTACTGGGGACAGCGTGTCTCTCTTCATTACTTCAATGCAATTAGATCTCCCTCTAGGGTTGAGGGAGTGTTTTCCTGCAGGCTCGCTTTAGGTTCTGCCCTAGTAGTATCTTCAGTAGGTGGTCCTTCTTTTAGGGGTATTTCCCCCTTTTCCCTCCACGCACAGACAAGCTTCTCCAGTGCCATGGTGGGCATTCTCCTNGGGTCTACTCTCCATACCACTGCCCGTTGTCTACCACTTCCTCCAATTACTCCCATTCTCCCTCCATAATTAAGTAATTCCTGGGTGAACTCGCCCCAGGTTAGGGCTCTGCCCGTTCTCAGTTTTGTAGGAATTCCTGCTTGCAGAGTCAGGGTGTCCCTTTGTCGGACTTGCAACTGAATTGCATATAATTTTAGGGA
>VYZV01000884.1:13053-24166 GCA_013401275.1 Pandion haliaetus | reverse complement strand
ATTCTTTCTTAGCTGGGGAAGATGAGGCTATTTGGAACATTCCAGTTACTCCTGCACAGTATCACTGGTAAAGGGCTGCAATGTGAATAGAAAAGAGTGCAAACAAAACTGCTGGGCCTGCAACATTTGTTTTCTTCCTTAAAAGGAACTAATCTAGCCCTTGGTGTTACCTTTTAAAAAACTTACACCATATTCCCTTTCCCTGTCCTTATGTAGCCACAAAATACTAATTTACATTTGAGGAGTCCACTTCTAAGATTGGATAGGATCTAAGTACCAGTAATTTAACTGATTTTAACTTAAAATTGCTTGAAGTCTTTAACTGTGATTTAGTTGGTAGGGGAAGGAACTGTTGTACTAAAACCATTGGGCTTAAAAAAAAAAAAATAATAATGGGAGGGTTAGAGTTTAACTGAAAATCTTGAATACTTCAGCAGCTCAGCTTCAGCAGCACCTAAGTTGAAGTCACAGATTGATTCCTGGGAAATATTTATTTCAAATGTAAAGAAACAACTGGGAAAAGTAGAGGTAAGCCTTAATTTCTCTTAACAAGCTTTAAGTTGAACTTTGGAAATTAAAACAGAATAAATACCTTAAATAATTTTGCATTCCTTTTTAAAACACCAGTAGCTTGTCCTCCAAATACTGAACTGCACTTTTTAATTACAAAAGAAAGATACAGTTTTAAGTCCAGATTATTTAAGTATTAAAGTTACAATGAATATCTTCAATTTTATAAAGGCAAAAATCTGTCCTTTATACACTTGCTTCAGAATTGGATCCCACATTAACAAGTCTAGTATCTTGGTTCTTTTGTGTTTTTTGAACTTTAGAAGTCCATGCAATTTTTTTAAAAACAACAGAGAACTCTGAAAAGTTACAATGTAAAATATCAAGGCTGAGTTTTAAGAACTAGGGAGGGTTTCCCAAACCCTTTCAAGCATCAGTGCAAGTACTTAAATACAGATTTATGTTACTATAGCAAATGGTAGGCTTATGTCTCCTTATGAAAGGCCTGGTATCTTTGGTGTTTTGCAAAAAAGTAGGTGTGTTAATGCCGTTTTAAATAAAGAGCAAGCTTTAGTTAATGCTGATGTGGCGGACAATTTGTTTTCCTTCTGCAGGCCGAGTATCAAGAAAAAATTCAGATGGTGAAAAATGGTGTACGGAACTGCCTCACTAAAATGGAAACTGTGGATCTTCCTCCTCCTCCCAGTGTCATAGTACGTAGCTTACATTTGATAGCAGTTTGTTAAGAACTTCTTTAAGTTTACATCAGCATGGCTATCTGTTATAGGACTTGTACATAAAGAACTTGAATATATAGCCTTGAATACGAAGTAATCTGGCTCTCCATACGTCCAGGTAATGTTCAAAAGGAAAAGGTGACTGCAGATTAGCATGATAAAGTCCAGTGAGAAGCACATTCTGAAGTCCTTTAAGAGGCTTAAGCTGTTTAATTTTAAAATGTTTCACGTTCTGTCTGAATTGGGGCTAATATTTTTGCATATCGTGACTTTCCTGTAGCACCAAAATCCATAGGGACAAGACCCCATTACATCAACATGTGTAACTGATTATGACTACCAAAATCAGCTTTCAGTCATATCTGTTATGAACTAGATGGAGTATAGCCATTTATGGAAATGCATCTGTAACGACAACATCCCAGATAAATACTATTTAAAAACATTTTCTCATGGGCCGACAGTTCCACAAAGGCTTTGCTCAAATCATGTCAGTTACTTCCAGACCCTGCGATTTTGGTCCTGGTGCAAGGGTGAAGTCACTGTAAGTCAGTACTCCTTGAACAGTTCAACAGCGTGGTGGTGGGGAGACACGTGACACTGATAAAATACTTACAGCCAAGCTAGCTGCAGCAGAGGTGCAAACAACCTATGTGCTGCCATTCACCGACAGTAAAACTGAAACCAGGGCATGCAGCTGATGCCCAGTCCTGAAGACAAACAGCGTTCAGAAACCACTGGACCTGGGACAGTTTGGAGTAAGGAAAAAAGGGCTCAGTCGTCTCTCAAAATAGGGGAGATAATTGACTCGGTATTCATAGCGCACGCACATATGAAATCCCTGAAGTCACTGAGGATGCCACACAACTTTTTTATACATATTCTACAGAAAGTCATGGGTTTTTCTTTTGTTTGTTTTTGGTATAATTTAGATTCAAGGCTCTGTTCTAATACTGTGTATTTATGATTGTTACTACAGTTTTCCTGGACTTACACAAGTGATAGTTACAGTCTCCCACATACCTTTTCTTCCCCACTTATTTCTAGGCATCTCCTTTCTACTTGTTGGCACAGAACTCTTAAGAATGTGTAGGTAACTTAGCTACCATCAATTTACAGGTTGGGAAAGAGCGACTTTTGAGCCTCGTGTTCTGCACTTGGTATCTATTTTTACTGTAGTAATACAGGAGTAACCCTTTAGAAGAGAGAACTGTAATTCTTTCAGCTTTGAGAGAACTTTAATAGGCAAATGCCAAGTCCAAATGAATAAGATTTGATGAAAACCCTCTCTCTCCCTGTTTAAGTAATTCTGTTAATTAAACACCTTTACAGAGAAGGTAAAATATTGCTTCAGAGGTGGTAAACTAAAGAACACAGCAAGAACCAGCAGGTTTGACTATGAAGAAACGAAGAACTTCAGTTCTGTGTGTTAGAAAGCCACCTTCGTAGAGCAGTCAAGTTCTGAAACAAACAGCAGTCACGGGGTCAAACAACTAAACTTATTTTAAGGAGTTCTTTCCATTTATGGAAGAGTCGTTAGTACAAAAAGAAGTCCTCCTGGATCATGTCAACTCCAAGTTTTTCAAGATGATGACTATAGCTGACATGTGTTTCTGTTTTTAAAAAAAAAAATAAAAATACACTGGATTATATATAGATTACATAATTTGTTAAAGCAGTGAATTTTGTATTTTCAAATTGATGGCACTTACTTAAAGCATTTGTTTCTACCACCAACTTCGAGCTAGACTTCTGTACAACTTACAGCTGTCCAAGAGCCATGCATTCTTTAGCAAAGCAAGAGTAAGTTAAAGGAACAGTTTGAGCATGTGCTGTCCTATTTAATCCTGTTTCAGACAGGTTCTCTATACGTAGTACCTATTAAAGAGGACCTTTGTGCAATATTTTAACCTAGGTAAAGCACGTTAAGATAAATTGATGTGACCTTCCAGTTCCTTAGCATGACCAAACGTGTCATAGTTCAGCCTGCAAATGCTCGAGAGTTCTGCTCAATTTATTTTAATTGCTATTTTTCCTATGAAATCTGTTTATTTCCTAGACAAAACAAGGCAGACCTCCAGTCAGTGATCCAGCCATTGTCATGTATTCCTCTGCATCTGCACATCCTAATTTACTTCCTGCATTTTCAAGTTCTGAAGATCAAGGTCTAACACGTGCTTCGTTTAATACACAGGCCGGAGTTAAGCTAGCACATGCAAATTCTAAGGCTTGTTCTGCAAGTGGTGGATCAGTGAAAACACACTCCAAACCTCTGGAAGGATCATATTCTGATAAAGTTTCAGCAACTTGCCCATCAGGGATTTCTGGAAGTAAATCTCAGAATGTCCAGCCACACCAGAACCACCAAGATGACTCAGCTATACAACTGAGGCCTTCTGGGCTTCCAAACAACAAAACGCTTCCAAAAGTGTTTGAAAACATTATTGCGCACCTACAGAGTATATTCCCAAACTATAACAGGTATTTGTTTTAATGAGTGCAATGTCATGCTGAGTAACAGAAGTTGTGAACATCCAGTGATAAAGTACAAAAAGAACTGGTTTCTTAGTAGATGCCTTCTGTTTCACGAGAACAGTAATACTTACTAGTTGTTCCCCTTCCTCCCCTCCCGTTCAGTGAGACATTCCTTACGGGAGCAGACCCACGGTGTTGGCTTGTGTTTAGTTTTTTTCCACAATTAG
This sequence comes from Pandion haliaetus, assembly GCA_013401275.1. NCBI lineage: Eukaryota > Metazoa > Chordata > Aves > Accipitriformes > Pandionidae > Pandion > Pandion haliaetus. The sequence goes on along the minus strand of VYZV01000884.1, from coordinate 20,217 downwards.
AACCACTACCGGAAGTATTATTATTTTATTGTTTGGGTTTTTTTACTATTAAGGTAGATCCTAGTTACCAAGAGGTATTGGCAGCAGGTACTTGCTACGGTTCACTTGAGAAGCTGGTATCTTGTAAAGGCTTTACTGCTGTGAATCAAACATGGAAGCTACAGTGTTCTCCAGTACGGTGACTATGCTGATGACAGCCACAGTATTGCACATCACTAATTACATCTTTTTTGTCCCTTCAGTTCAGACTTTACTATTTTCATAAAAGACATACAAAGAAGAAATGGGAATACACTGTCAGGTTTGAGCTTCGATGAAATTCTAAGCAGAGTGACAGAACTCATTCTGGACCAACAAAATAAGGTACTCTGGTGCATGTGGTTCCTGCCTTTTTTTTCTACTGTGCTTCTCTGACAGAGGAAACCATTGCAGCACAGTCCAGAAAAGAATTTAAACTTCCCTTTGCTGTCAAGCTCCAAAATAGGAACTTGCTCCAAATTATTTTCCAATACCTGTCTAGGCACCAACTTCAGCAGGGAGACCTGTGAAGTCAGCATCCTCTGCTGCAGCGGCACAGGCTGGAACTCGGGGTCGGGAAGCATCTGCAGAAGAAAATGTACCCAGCCCACCCAAGGCAAGACCTGCGCACAGCAACACCTCGAGTAAAAATCCATCTCAGCCGAATCTCCAGCCCTGGGGAAATGTTGGAGCAACACTGAAATCTAAATGGAAGAAACTGGACTACACAGTAAGTCCTCCACTGTTTCAATGCACGTGAAGCGATTGCCATGTACTTCTTATAAGACATGAAATAATCAAAGTATTGCTGGAAAAAATAGACTTGTTCGTTTTGTGTGCAAAATATTAAATATACTTGGTAAAATTAGTAACATCATTAACTTATTAGAATTTGCTGATTAATTGTTGCTAGCTTTCAAATAACGTAACATTTTATGTATAGGCCTCCAGTGATGATCCTTGCACAATATGTCATGATGAGCTAAGCAGAGACTCGTGTGAACTAGAATGTGGGCATCATTTTCACAGAGAAGTAAGGATTTTTGTTCTTATTACTTCGAGGCAAATGTTCACGAACTCTGTTCAGTTGTGCTGTTGTTCCGCTTTCCAAAAGCGCCCCTCCCCTCCCTTACCCTTCAGTGCATGAAGAACAGCGCACAATTTTCTTTTACATACTTTGTACACCAAGACTTGCTATATATATGGTCTTATTGTGTCAGAAGGCTTCCCCTTCTAGATTTTGAAGTAAAATGATAATTAATTGGAGTGAATTTAAGCTTATTCTTCAGGGAATAAATTTGGTAGTCAAGTCACAGATTTGTTTGTAGCATACTTGCAGAACGGGCTGTCACTATAAACCCTGCATTTGCCACCTGATAGCAGTTGCATGGATAACTTCATCTAGTAAACCTGACTTTCTTATGTTAGAATAACTTGGTATTTCTGGCCGTGACTTTTTTCCGTTACCTTACTTATCACTGCTGATTTGTTACTACAGAATAGATGCAAATGTAAATTGATCAGCACAGTGTCAGAATTGGAGAACAGTTTTCTAACTGCAAACTTCAGTAACATAGAGTATGTTGGGAAAGTGCTTACACATTAGTGACAATTATTAACATACTTAAGCTGAACTCTTTATACCAGACTTTGTTTCCTCACCCTCTTCCTATTCTTGCAGTGCATTAGAACATGGCTTAAGCAACATTCGAGTACCTGCCCCATCTGCCGCGTTCATGCTCTGTTACCTGAAGATTTTCCTGAGCTTCCTGTACGGAACAAATATGCCTAAACCTTGTTTTATTTGAACACGTGACACGATGCAAAGTGGCTGCAGAATAACCACCGTGACAAGGAATAGAAACATGATACCTAGAAAGGGACACAACCCTGGTTTTACTGAAAACGGTAGTGGAACTTGGACTGATTGAGTATTTAACACTTAGCATTAAGCTGCGAGATGCTGGTACTGCAGCGGCACCTGCAGAATCAAGTTAGCGTACTCCAAGATGCAGCACTTTAGGCAGCAAGCAGGAAATGTGTAAAGCCGCTGTAGTTCAGAGGTCAGCAGCACACAAAACTGGTAGCTTTTTTGGCTAAAGGGTATTGAAACTACTGTATCTACTTTTTCTCAAAGGATGGTGCATAATTCCTGTAACGAGGGGGCTTTCCTTCAGAGCTTACACTACACTGAAAATAAATTCTAGTATCAAACACGTAGGTGACCTGAATGACAGACTAGCAGAATTTGGGACAGCCAAGACATTGCCTTCCTCTGGCACAAACAATTACAGTTTAACTACAGGACTCAAATCAGGCTTGCTGCGATCATTATGAATGCAGTTCATACAACTGCAGCTCCTTTCTCTGCATAAATCTACAGCTAATAATTCAAATCATTTAAATAATGACTTTTAGTAATATTCTGAAGCAAGAATTTTTAAGTATCCATGTGATTCTTTCTGTTTGTGTATCAGAGTTGGAATACTGTGGCTCAATTCTTTAGTCTTGAAATATGGTTTGAATTACCCTCATAGTTGAAAAGCTGGTTTGTTTAAATAATAAAACTGTTAAAAATAAAAATCCTGTAACGAAGCATCTGTATTCTGTGCATGAATGTTCATCAACAGCAAGAGGTACAGAATTGTTCTCCTACTGCTTTAACAGTCTGAGCTTGCCAGAGCACCTTCACCTCTGTAAAATGTGTCTCAGCCAGAAGACCAAGCCCAGAGAGCGTACAGCTTAACCGCTGTGAAGATAGAGTGTGACTGTTGTTTGGATACAAGCAGTATTAAATTGATTACATGAGATTAAGTTAGCTAATTCTAGGGATCATCTGTTCCCTCAAATGAGTATCTATCCTCCAGCTGAACTTTTAAACTATTCTGTGATTAACATACTGATTAATTGGCACTTGGATCAAAAATAAAGTTATTCTGTAGCTGATGTGGTTTTTTTGTGTAGTATTTTTGCTCTGAGCTATTGGTGAGTAATCTACTCTATGCTGCCTGAAGCATTAGGTCCTGCACTGCTCAGCATTACAGCGCTTGCACCCTTTTCAGCTTCTGTTATTTTCTTGGGGCGGAGGATATGTATCTATCATCTTAGGCTGCTTTTGTGGAAAGCTACGCCCTTGGCCCACAGGACACTTCTCCCGAGCAGAGGTATCCTTGACCTGCTAAGCAGTGGCAAAGCAGTCCCCCACCTGCTGTACCGGACCGTGTTCTCCAAACAGAACATAGGCCCCCTCGAGGTAACACGGGTACGCTGGCTCTGCAGATGGCGCATGCTGGTATTTACGTACACTTGCTCGTTATTAGCCAGTCTTCTTTTTCCTATTACAGACAGGAGCCCAGGCTCCCAAATAAGCACCAGGGGTTTTGAGTGGTGTTCCTTTTCTCTTCCCTGACTTTTGTAAGCTGGAAGGATTTTAGTGATTTCCAGAGACAGTTCATTCACACCTTTAGAAAGGAAGTCTTGGAGCAACCAGCTGCCCCAGACCATGTGCTCTATGTGTCGCTGAGCAGGTTAGAGCTGATCTACTCCGGCTGCTGGGACCTGAGGAACACCAGTCCATCCTTCCGTCTAACTTCTGACAGTGGGAGGCAACAGTGCCACTTCGAGCAGCAGGTGGCACCCTTACAACAGCATGTAGACTAGAAAGAGTGGCTTTTGTTTTCCAAAAATCATCCTGTGCAACTTCCTGATCTTAAGAGACAGGTTAAGTTCTAGTAAATAGCCTCCCCCTACCCCACCAGACTCTTGTAAGACATTAAAATAAGAATTTCAGATGTTTACTCCTAGAGTAGAGATGATAGATAACCAGGGCCAAACCTCAAATTACATTTTCCTGCTTGGCAATGCTGCTGGATAAAGCTAAAGGAAATTGGTTTTGGCAGTTTTCTTAGTTCTGCCTGTTGGGGTTGTCATCTTTACACTTATCCTTTATGTAACACTTTATATACTTAGCCTGTCTCCACCCCACCTAATAGTGTATGGAAAATTCACAATTACAATGACAATTATGGTTGTTCTGTTAAAACAACATCAAAATCTACCCCCTCTTTGGGTTGGGAAGGTTATTTCTTGCTGAAATAGTTTTCTTGTATAGTTCCTTTAAGATTTATAGTTACACACACTTACCTTAACTTACTCCTTTCCTGCATTTACATTTATACTTTTAAGTTGAACAAGTGACAATATTAACCCACCGTACATAAAAAGGGTGACTGTCTCCCTTGGGATGGTTATTCATGTAATGACAGGTCATGTCCTGAAGGCACAAGGTGCCACAGCATACGAGTTTTTAATGCAGTTTTTTTTTCCACCATCAGCAGAGGCTGGGCTGCAGCAGTTCAGTGGTGCTGTTTGTCAGCGGGCAGCCTTTTATTTTATTTTTCCACATCACAACTGAGCTTTGGAATTCTTATAAAAGGGAAGATGGTATAATGCAAAGAATAGGTATATTTTCAAACTAGTAACTTTTGACTGATTGTCTTTTTCAGTGCTATTTTACACAAATCACAAAGATAAAGGGCATGGTTTTTCTAAGCCAGGGAAGAGCCCAGGGAAAAACCACACACACGCAACTAAGTTGTTTTAAGTTAGTTCTAGTTGCAATACAGACTCGTATTCCCTATTTGACCAGAATACACTTGGTGTTACTTCACATCATTACTCATTTCAAATCACTTGTTTTCATCGTGCAATATTCATCCCACGCCACCACCCTGCAGTGTTGTAGCACCATTTATTATACCTTCAAAGACACTATTCAGTATTATGTGACAAGTCCCATACCCTCCCCCCAGTATACATGGTGTATATATAAGAGATTTAAGAGTCTTTAAAGGACTTTGGAACAAGTATTACAAAATGGAATAAGGAGAGAAACTTACTACGTGTTTCTACAAATTGTGGAAATATACAGAATCAGTCCTTCAGGATTTGTCTGAGGAAAAATTCAGGAAAACATGGTTGTTGAAGGCAGAAAGGTTACCTGACAAGGCCAGCTGGCACATAGGCTATCGCAAGGCAGGCAAAGTCTTAGCAAGATTTACAGAGAACTGAAAGCACAAGAGCTACCAGCAGGGAGAAGGAAGTGATGTGTTTTCAGTTAAAATAAGACATGGATAACATTTCCCTTTGCCTCTGAAGAATTTTGTCCTTTTTCAGTAAATCCTGAAGTGCTTCTACTCTGGCTATTTACATCCTGCAGAGCTTCAGTGGGAAGTTCTCTGTGATGAGATGATCATCATGCAGAAGGACAACAACGTTGACTTCAAACTCTGGAGGGGGGGGAACAACAACAAAAAAGAAAAGAGTTCCATGTGACTCTGGATGGTAGCAGTGGGGTGAGAGGCAGGCAGTCCCTGCTCGCAGACACAGGACCTTCCTAGGGCAGGGATGAACACAGTACTCCAGGCGGAACCTCAGCACAGGCATCCCCGACTGTGGACCCTTCCTAGAGAACCTTGGCTCGTTCTAATCTTTGGGATTCCTCTGGCTTCATTTCCATATCACTGAAAAACTGACACACAGTCTTCTGGACAACAGGTGCAGTTCAGACACGTAAGATTAAAATGTTTGGGAAAAGATGCCTCACACCAATATGCATTGTTTAAAAGTATGTAAGTGGGAGAGTCAGGGAACAGACTCCTCCCCTGCTGTCAGCACATAACATAGCCTTAGGAAATTAAGCACCAACATACAATATACCTGCAAGCTCTAAACAAAAAGTTTCAGAATAAAATCTACTCTTTAGATCTTACATTGCATTGTTCAAAACCAAAGTCAGTATCAGATCTATAGTCAATCCTAAATGGAGACGGAATATGAAGTCAGATAGAGTTAACAAATGAAGGGAACTAGAGATCAAAATAAACTGAAAATAATTGTCCTTTTTTAGAATCTTCCTAACTATATTACAACTGTTCTTATAAGTAAAAGTCGATACTACACTAACAGTAGCCATTTGTCACTGTGAATTACAATTCAATAGCTAGAAGTGGCAAAAAGTAGAAAAGAATATTATTTTGGGGAAAACCACTGTACACATCAGGTGCAAAAATGCTCTTGGGGAACAGATAAACAGGTGGGCAAAGCTGAAAAACCTAGTTGTGCACATTTGTCCGAGAAACACAGCACAAAAGTAGGAGGGGCTTCAGTTAGGAAGGATCCTAAAGGCAGGGAGTTGTAGCTTCAATCTGATACAATAAAAAAGAACCACCAACAGATTCCAGCAGGATGAAGGAAAGAAAAACAGGCTAGCAAAAAAGAATTTCTGCAGTAATTATTTGAACAAGTGAGGAAAATCATAAATTTCAGGTGTTTGTTAAGGAAAACGTTGGATTTTGGCAACAATAAGCAGGAAGAAGCAGCTTATGTAGATCAAGAAAAACAAAGTCACATACAGCCTAAACTTACTACTTCTACTTCTGAGTCTGTACAGCAGGAGAACGGGAAACAAAAAGGAGAGGGAATGGAAAGAGGGGTTCTCACTGGTGATGAAAAGAAGGAAGGGATCATCTTGGCATTGTATTCTTGGACTATTACTCAAGTGTTCAATCACACATAATTTTTTGGCAGAAAAACAGTTACCTGCTGCTACACTGCTTCTCCTGTCCCTTTACCATATAATTCTGTTAGTCAGAAGTAGCTTAATAGTTGCACAACTGGTTTTAGTTACAAGTATTTGGGCTGTATTTTCCCATTCTATATGAAATACAGCAGACCGCAGTCCTGTTCAGGACACCTCCACAGGGAAACGGATGGATGTCCTTGGTTCTTCTTGCAGTGCTGACAGCGATTTAGCCCGTTACCTGCCAGAAGCTAAGCGAAACTAGAAACTTATCTCAGATGAAAGACACCAACTCGGCACAAAGTCCTACACACTTACCAACTTTGAAGTTTGTCGTTTCCAGGGTAGGGCAGGTGAACAACCTGGGAAACACCATGTATATAGGAATTGGTAGGCCCCGGCAGACATCCCCATCAGCAATCTGAATATTCTGTATCTCTGTGGCATCTCTGGCATAACCTTCCGCGCACCCTGGTGAAAATGGGAAATTCAGAGGGAGAGGAGGGGAAGGGAAAGAGAAGGCAGTGGCCAAAATTTAAAACAAAGATACACAGTGGTTGGGGGGG
>VYZV01000884.1:1521-12549 GCA_013401275.1 Pandion haliaetus | reverse complement strand
GAGGAAAAAGACACAACTATAAGAGCAGACTAAGAAAAAATACCTTACAGAAAGACAGTTATCAAAGTGTACAGGAGATCCCCCAAAGTTGCCAAGTTAGGAACTCAAAAGTTCAGAAATGCCTCAAATAACTTAAATAATATAACTCTTTAAATATGCATCCTTATGCAAATGCATTAAGATATCTCTTGCTACCCTCCCCCCTGATATGCATCCCCCCTACTCATTCCATCTGTGGGAGCATTTTTCCTGGGATGAACTGGCAAAACTTGGCTAATACTATTAATCCAGAAGTTGGGAACCTCATGGTGAAGGAGGCAGGCTGGTAGGAACTAACAGGATGGTCAAGTTAAATCAGCTGGCAGTGCTCTACAGAAGAGCACTCTGGTCCCATTTTGTTACAGATTACAATATAGTCTACCATTTCAGTGATTTTCCCACCTTCTTAAGTTTCTCTCTCATGGCCGCTATTGGGAGGGAAGACAGGCATTTAAAAATCTTTGTTTAATGCAAGATGTAGCATACTGCTTGCGTACCAAGACACTGATTAAGGACTGTTAATAAGAGTTTAATTTGAATACAGGATCACACTTTTTAAATTTTCTTAACAGCGGGCATATTTCCTACTTTAAGGAAGAATCAGTAAGAATAGCTGATCAAGGACGACAGTCTATAAATCAATTTCCATAAAAGACCAAAGCCGGGGTTTTGCTCCCCCTACCCTCCCTTTTTCAGGCCAGCAGGCATCACAGATTTTCTCTGCCGGCAGAGAGTCTCGTATGCCAGAAGCTCCAGTTACATTTCAAATTCTGGCAGGAGGCATACTGAAACAGTCAAGTTTTCTACCCACATCTTCAGCTCCTATCTTCACCATGCGACTTTCTTCAAACTCTTAGAGCATCCTGCTCTAACCTTCCCCTTCTTTTGCAAACCTTATTCTTCTCTCCCTCCTTAATTTTTTGTTATTGACAGCTTTGATGTTAGCCCCTACCTTCCAATCATCTGTTCACACTTGCTTGTGGCGTCGGATTTCATTGCCCATGTAACTGATTTTCCCTTCTTCCAAACCAACTCTCTTGTTGCAAACTTTTTTCTCCCAATCTCTTTGTTTTGCTTCTTAGTCCTGGCTGCCAGTAGCAATGGCAGAAAAGTTCTCCTCAGCTATTGTTTAAACTGTTTCACTCAGATACCCAACACTTCTGTAGAATTTAGCTGTTTCACTCAAAACAAATCTTTGGGGGAAATAGAGAGAGAGGAATTTTCATGTGTTTAGTAAATGTGACCTCACTTGGGTATTTTCTAACTTAAATAACAGAAGTTACATCCCTAACAAAACCACCCTATGAAATACCGACTCCTAATAATGTATTAGTAAAATGCTTTTTTATTGTATGATCCCTTGCAGGTTCTTCTCATCACCACTATTAGTAAACACGAACCTCCCTGCTTCACAGAGACATCATACAGCTATCCCCAAAGTGTAGTGGTCAGGAACCTAAGAGACAGAGATGAAAGGAACTTGCGGAACAAGAACTCAAGGCCATTTTCCTCAATCCTAGTCTACAAGACTTGTTCTTCTAAAGGTGTGTTTCCCCTAGAACCTTACTAATCTTGTCGGTACTCTTCATATTCGAATCCTAGCTAGGTCTTCTCTCATATGACCTATAATTTACACTCTATTTCATAATCACCCCCAAAATGAGAATCAAGAACATACAAGCAAATCTGTTTTTTCATCTGACCTCTTTGTGCTTTGCTTGGCTACTGCAAACCTCCTAACCAGTTTTCTAGTAGTCTACTAGAAATTATAGTTCAGTCACCATCTCCAGAGAAGCAGAGAATTAAAATTTTAGTATTTTAAATATACCAAAACAGTGACTTTTTCTACCTGTCCACCAGGTAGTCACTTCAGACCCATACATTTTTCTAAGACAGGGAGAGAAATTAAAAAAAAAAAAAAAACCACNAAAAAAAAAAAAAAAAAAGCCACCGCTTGTGCTACCATACACGTTCAATACCATTCTTTAGACAGCTCCACAATTAAATACCAAGATCTGCTGGATCAGAGATGTCAGAAGTTTTAGAACCTACTTTTGCAGTTACGTACTTGAAATAGAGAAAGACACAGGGTCTGCTACTAAACTTAAGAAATAGCTTTTGATGGACAGGACTTCCTCATGATGTACACCACTGAGTCTTTGCTGAGCCAATGAGAAGAGTATCAAGATACAGAAGAGAAAGAAGAATCAAAGTAATTTTTATGGAAACACGGTTCATAAGAAGAGCAGACTGCTGCCAGCTTAGTATTTAGTAGTAATCTCAAAAGTAATTTTACCACCAAGAATAGTTACTATATCCTCATTGTCACGGTTTAACCCCAGCCAGCAACTAAGCACCATGCAGCTGCTCACTTACTCCTCCCCCCTCCCAGTGGGATAGGGAGGAGAATCAGGAAAAAAAAAAAAAAGTAAAACTTATAGGTTGAGATAAGAACAATTTCATAACTAAACTAAACTAATAATAACAATAATTGTAATGAAAGGGAATATAACAAAAAGAGAGAAATTAGACCCCAAAAAAAGACAAGTGATGCACAATGCAATTGCTCACCACCCACTGACTGATGCCCAAGCAGCGATCAGCCCCTCCCAGCCAACACCCCCCAGTTTATATATTGGGCATGACATCCTATGGTATGGAATATCCCTTTGGCTAGTTCGGGTCAGCTGTCCTGGCCATGCTCCCTCCCAGCTTCTTGTGTACCTGCTTGCTGGCAGAGCATGGGAAACTGAAACATCCTTAACTTAGGATAAGCACTCCTTAGCAACAACTAAAGCATCAGTGTGTTATCAACATTATTCTCACACCAAATCCAAAATACAGCACTGTACCAGCTACTAGGAAGAAAATTAACTCTATCCCAGCTGAAATCAGGACACGTATCTTTGGAAAAACATATGCTTTCAGTGTGCAGCAGTCTCCAGAGACATGAGAGGCTGCTGGACACAACCTGCTCATCCTCTAACTCAGCTGGATTTAGAGTTCAGCCATGACAGCTCGTTGGTTTTCTAGGATCACCTCCTCCACACTCAGGAATGGTCTGTTCCAACATGCAGGAAGTCAAGCAAAGGTAGGAAGAGACCTGCATGGATGAACAAGATGCTACTGAAAAATCATAAAAAGGAAGTATACAAAAGATGAAAGTAGGGTCAAGTGACCCAGGAGGAACATAACACTATCCGAGTGTGTAGGGATGGTTTTGGAAAAGCCAAAGCCCACCTGGAGTTAAATCAAGAGACATGAAAGGCAACAAAAAGGGGCAATCTACAAGTGTACCAGCTGCAAAAGGAAGATGAGGGTAAATGCCATCCTGCTACTGAATATGAACAAAGAAGGCTCCTGAGAAATGGAAGATAGTAAATGTCACTCATATCTTCAGTTTGGAAGATCTGAGGAACTACAGCCTCATCAGCCTTTCTTCAATCTCTGGGAAGCCATTTCCAAACACATAAAGGACAAGAACGTAATTGGAAGAAGTCAGCATGGATTTATGAAAACGAAATCACGCTTAACGAACCTGACAGCTGCCTATGATGAAATGTCTAGCTTGTCTACCAAGCGGAGAACAGTGGATACTGTTTATGTTAGCTTTAGCACTGTTTTTGATACTGCTTCCCCTAACAACCTTACTGACAAACTGATGGAGCACAGACTGGAGGTACAGATTAGACACTGAGGTGGACTGAGAACAGCCTGAACTGCTGGACTCAAGGGTCTGTGATCAGTAGCACAAAGTCCAGCTGAAGGCCAGTCACTAGTGGTGTACACCGGTGACTGGGGTCAATACTGGAGCCAGTATTACTTCACATCTTCAACGACGGCTTGGATGGTGGGACAGAGTGCAACCCCAGCAAGTCTGCAAACCATACAAAATTGGAAGGAGTGCTTGGTGAACCAGGTAGTTGTGCTGCCCTTCACAGGGATCTCAACAGGCTGGACAAATGGGCCTACAGCATCCTAAGCTGCATTAGAAAGTGTTGCAAACAGGTTGAGGGAGGTGATCCTCCCCATCTCCTCAGCATTGGCAAGACAAAACTGGGGATAATGTGTCCAATTCAGGACCTCCCAGTGCAAGAAACACAGACTTGGAACAAGTCCAGCCTTTGCTGAAGATGGGTAAGAGCACGTGACATACAAGAAGAGGCTGAGACCTGGGATTGTTCACCCTGCAGAACAGAAGGCTCAGGGGGATCTTATCAATATGTACAAATACCCGATGGGAAGGAGTAAAGAAGATGGGAGTCAGACTTCTCTCAGTGGTATCTACTGAAAGGACAAGAGGCTATGGGAACAAATCAAAATAAAGGAAATTACTTTTAATTTATTTATTTATTTATTTATTAATCCTGTGAGGGTGGTCAAACACTGTAACATTGCCGAGTGGTTGCAAGTCTGCATCCTTTGAAATACTGAAAACTTGGCTACACATGGCCCTGAGTAACCTGCTCTAGATAACTCTGCTCTGAGCACAGGGACTGGACTAACCAATCTCCAGAGGTCCCTTCCAACCACAATGATTCTGTGAATATGTAGAATAAGGTCAACAATAGCATGAACCAACCAAACAGCTGATTAAAGAAGTCTGTTTTGAGGAACAAGTGGAAGAGTAGGTCTAAACTCAGAAGTCTGGGACCAAGAACAATGGAAGACAAATTGGGGATGCAGAAGGGACACATAAGGCAGGAAAGTAGTCTTATTAACAAAAAGAACACAACAAGAAAATCTGGAAAAACAGAACACAGGTTTCAGTGGACAAACAGAGAAACTAGTGTTCAGAAAGCTAAATGGCCAAGACAGCTACTACTGTTCATACAGGCTTCCCAAAGCCACATGGGGCTGTAAAAAAAAGGCATAACCAAAGATCAAAAGGATCTTAGCTACACATGGTATAGAATGTCTTCCCTTGCTTCACTGCCATCTTTCACTCAGGAAAAATAATAAAAATGTTTAACCATTACTGAACAAAGTTCCACCTTACATTAGTCACCCCTATCACAAGAGAAGAAAAAAAAGAGTTGATTATCTGCAGGGCAGCATTTAAACATTCCTCTCTTGTTCACATTCAATCACACAAGCATTACATTTAAAATAAAGTAAAAAGAAAACCCTTACCTCTTTAACATTTTGCAAAGTTTCAGGAGTAATTGTGAAGTCTACTGGGCTTGGCATTAGTTTCCCTTTCTGTGACTACAAGTAATGAAACAGTTAAACTGTAAACTATGATTTACAAAACGCACAGAATATTAAAAGACAACAAAGTCAAGCAACTGTTGCACGTTAGTTTTCAGGACTGTCTTCATACTGAAAGCATGCATCTATGTAATAAAAACCCTGAGATTTCCTGCCTTTGTTATTAAGTGACATTATGATATTGTCTAAATACAAGTCACAATGCATCACAAATCTGAATTGTAAAAACAGAACTGTGTCAATGTTTGGTTACTTTGTGTTTGCCATTGCAGTAAACCACAACAAGCTCTCCATTTGTCAGTTTTTGGCATAAGCTCTACCTACACTGAAAACAAAAAAAAAAAAAGGGGGGGGGGGGGGGAACAAAATAAGTAAGCAGCACAAGTGGCTGAATGGGCCCTGAGGTCTGCTGAGATGGCAGCCTGTACTCTGCACGAGGAAGAGAAGCTTCACTTACCATTCACTGACCTCTCTCCATCCTTACCTCAGTGAGGTGTGCTGTCTTCTCGCTACATATTTAGAGTAAGTGGCCAGCCCAGCATCAATTATGAGAGATGCAATTCTATGCAACTGGGAGTTGGCAGAGCACACCACCACCAATGGGCTTAACTTGAACTCTTAGTTAGGATCTACCCTCACCACTTAAGAATTCAAAATAACTTCTGCTGCCCAGCTGCAAGATGGAAGATATTAGCAAAAGATTGACTGCATTTTCCCATAAGTGACAAATTCTGGCAAAGAATAAGGTTAAGGGAAACGGTACATTGAGCACTGACAGTGAGAATTATATGTTCAGTAAACCCTCATTAATTCACCCTGACTGAGAGATTCATGATTTACTGACTTGTGATCTAAGAAGTGCTGTAGTGGGAACATAAAATAAAACCAGGAAACTGTGTAATATGTAATTTGTTCACTATTTTGACAAGTGTGGCTTACTTATAATGTAATAATGGACCAATAAAACATAGCATAATATATTTTAGAAAATAATGAAATCTTACCAACAGGAAAGTTCTTTATACCATTTAGCTAAATCTTTAAGAAAGGTACTATAGAACTAAAATAACATATTTCCACCATTATTCATAAGTAAGACAAAAGAGTCTAATATTTTACTGTCCTGTTAGAGTTCAAAGGAATGATACAAACAGTATGTTCTAGCAAGTTGTGGGTGGAAAACAAGATACTTAATTAGACCAGCACAGTCCGTACTGACATCAGATGCTCTGGACATGAGTACAAGTCAATATAAACTAAAACCCAATCTGATATAAGAACTTCAAATAACAAGCCGCAAAGCATTTCTTGTGAGACAGTCAAATCTCATCCCACAATGATGCCTCCGCAGGAGGAAGGCTGTCTCCATGTTGCTAATCACAGGATATGGATATTTGTTAACCTAGTTATCTTAGCATATTGCCAACCATGGGCTTACTTAATAGCAAAGGTGATTGAGCTGATAAGCTGCTTATTTTCAACTTGATGCAGGCCCAGTTTTGATACTTAGAGTCAGGGCTCTAAATCATAGTTAGTCATCTGAAGAACAGAGATCAGATGTTTTCTCTTCACCAATGAACTCTCATTTCTGGGACAGGCATTGTGGGTACCTGGAACCTTTCTTTAAGAAATGCTCAGATAATCTGAAATAAGTGTTTAAAAGAATGCCATATTTATCTAACCACACCACTGTTTCAGGACTGAAAGGATGAGTAAGAGAATAAACTCAGTGCAGTATAAAAACATCTTATAATCCAAATCCTCCTTTCTTTTAAAGACAATAGTACAAAGAGATATGTTATTCTAATCAGAAGCAACTGACACCCCAGCTCTTCTGGATGTTTTTGTTTTGAGGCTAGCTTCCTTTACTCATACATATCCTGTGTGTTGCTATTACAAATTACATGGTTTCATTTGGTTTTCTAACCTTATTGCCAAACTTCACTTAAAGTGGAAAAAAAAGAAGCAAGTCTCACTTTGTATAGTTAATACAAACCACACTTACCAGTGAGTGGACAATGAATTCACAAGTCTTAGTTAGGTCTTTTGCAAGCAGAGAACGTCGCATATCACACCGTAGGGTATACTGGCAAGAATAGGATGGCAGAGATAAAGAAGAGAGCCTTAGTTAAGATTTCTGCTCTCTCAACTTTCCATCTCCTTATTGCATATGTGCAGAATGTTACTGTCATTAATATTTAAGGCATCATTTAAAAACGGATTAGTAGGCAACATATATACCAGTGATGGGGAGAGGGGAAAGAGGTAAGAGGTATACAATGAATTCAGATGCTCCCAAATGAAAACTGATTTTTCTTTTGTGTTTACAGTCCCAAAGTCATTTGCAAATGCTTTCCATAACCTCTGTGTTATGTAACAACCTATGAGATTGAGGAACTAATTCACTGACAGAGACTAGTATTCTTGTATGGCTTCAGCATCCAAATTACATTCAGTTAAGAGTGATTATGGTATTGCTTTTCACCATACTTTGGATAAGTGATTATCAATAAGATATATCCACAGCCCCCCTAATTTTAAATTTATTGTAAGACTGAATTTAATAGTGGTAACAGTTATATGCATATTTAATGGAGAACTGTCTCTAACCATATAGCTGAACTTAAAAGCAGCAGCATGCTGTAAAGTCAGGCAAAAAGGTTGATTTTGCTGTTCACTGTTCAAAAATTTGCTGCTGATTTCCTTCCCTTTTTCCCCTAAAAAGGGAGCAATAAACCAGTGACTGAAAAATAGTATGACCTTGGTTATCACAGTAATCATACACTTCAGCATCTATAACATAGCCTTTCAATGTCCTCACAAGACAGGGAATTTGTTGGGGTGGGTTTTTTTGTTGTTTTGTTTTTAATTCCTTCTTTACCGATAAGGAATTGCAAAAATGGGTGCACAGGCTAGGGACTCAGCTTCGTAACTTCTAGTTCATGGTGTCTCTCTGCACATAACCTGAACATGTGTGCAAGAATAAGACTGGGGAGCATATCCCTTTCCCCACCACAGACTATGGTTTCCACTGAAGTTGATCACTGCTGAGCAAACCTTCTATTACTATACCACACTTCGCTCAGACCAGGGAACACAGTGCAATGAGGCAGCAGGACCACGCAGGCCTTGCAATTTGGCCCACAGCCTCCCCATCAGTGTCTTATTAGAAGGTCTCTGCATGAGAACAGAGAATTGAATCTTGATACTGAACCCCCAGCTAACATACCAATACCTAGATCAAGAAAGAAAGGCTTGCTTTTAAACTGCACAAGACTTGGACAGAGGTCTAGGAAGTGTTTCTTGAACAGCACCTCAACACTACATTTTCCTCTTCAGGAGAGCAGGACTCTCAAAGGTTGGCTGAAATCTAATGATTAACATTTTAATTACATTTTATCCCCAGCCTGTAAAGAGAAGCTATGTAGATGAGAGGGAATGACAAAACAAAAATATTCACCATTAGAGTATACCTTAAAACAACTGATATTGATCATAGGCAAGTTATCTGGGTTGTGGAAAGCAACTCAACCAGTTTTGCACCATTTTTGACATACCTACCACAAACAACACGTTACATTAGGAAGAAAGCCAAGACTGAAAAAAAGATATAGGAAGTACTTAAAAAAACATCTGAATGTAGACAAAAAACAAGGGACTTTTTCTTTTAGTTACTTCTGATAGGCTAGTAGGTGGAGGTTTTTTTGTGGGTTTTTGGTTTGTTTGTTAGGGGTTTTTTTAAATCCCAGACTGTAAAATAAGACTTTCAGTTCAGCTAAATAGCTAACAGTTTTACACTTTGTCATCAAATCCAATACTCTCATCAGTGAGCTATAAGTAGGGGGCGGGGGGGAGGTTTTATAACCCAGTGATTCTTTATCAGCACTGGTCTGAAAATTTTTGCATTTAGTGGCTCCTTCAAGTTCCTTGAAGAAAAAAACCCACCCAAACCAAAACACTCCCCAGTAAGAAAAAGCATTGTCTAACAAAATATATTCAAGAGATAGCTGAAGAAATACTTTCCTTCAAAAAAACCCAAAACCCCAAGCAAGTGAACCCACCCATGGTAAGACAAATTTTTACCAAAAAAGGTCAAATTTCAAAATTGTGTTTCCACAATATTGTTACAAGCATGTAGTACATACAGACTTGGGCAGGAAACGTTACTACTCATCTGCACAGGAAAGCAAACAATTCATGTTTTTGAAGATGCTGCAAGCTCTCAACACTTTGGCTTGAGTCTTCATTATGAAATTACTCAGCCACATTTCTTTTGAACGAAAGGACACTGTGGTGCAGTCTTTTTTCATGAAGGGAATGGATGTAGTTGTCTACAACATAGGGAAGGATCAGATATATGTTACAGTAGTTCTGACAAGGTATTTCAGGCAAGACATCTTGTTACTGTTCTGTTGATGCCATTATTCTGTAAAGATTTACTCCATATGGAAGGCCTGAAACAATAAGTGATGGAAAGACTTCCTCTAGTTAGAGGACACTTCTCAAAAATTAATGCAGGAAAACAGACTCTGAACACTACATAGCTTTGTTGTGTAGGACTTATCCCTGTGTCTTAAAATGGATCTGGTAAGTCAGTACACTTAATTTTAAATATTTAAACATTATTAGCAGTAACTGGTTGTCTACTACGCTAACTAAGTCTCACTGGTACTAGGTTAACAGTACACACACTTGTATCTGGGTATGTACTATTATATAGATTATCTGCAAAATGGTAAATGTAACTAGATGAAAACAACACCCTGTAAGACAACGGTACAAGATTTAACAAGCGTGGCAAATACTTTTTACCCTCTCTCAACCCAAAGCCCCTCTTTCCAGTATGCTTTTAATTATCTCTTGTACATTCCATGTTACATCTGATCAGTTTCATTAGCATCAACTATCTCCAATGAAAAAACTAAACTTGCTGGAAAAGAAAAGGGAACGGACATCACAACAATTTTTTAAAAGCAACATCATACATATTGGCAGGATTCCGAGGTCTCAGAATGGTTCCTTCACCACATTTAAGAAGTGTTATCACCTGTGGAAAGCGTTGACTCCTAGAAACTGGAACTGAAAAAGGCAACTAGGAACTACCTACAAACTAGTACTGAAAAGGTTAACATGTACCATGATTTTTAAACTTAAGTTATATCTAGAAAATACACTACAAACCAGAAGAATGCTATATTAATATAGGGAAGCTTAAAAGCTACTCACTTCAAAGGATCTCTAATTTTCTGCTCATTCTTCAAGTTGAGAAAGAAAACATGTTGCACTATAAAAAGAAAACTTTACCATAAAACTTTATCCTCTGCTTCCATGGAGTAAGAGATGCTTTAGAATACATTCTGCAGGTAACAAAAGTTCAGATTTTCTTTACAGATATGACTGCCTTACCTGAATATTAACAAAGACACCATGATATGTCTCATACAGAACTTTGTTCCCCTTCATATGCAATGGAAATTCAAATGGAATTTCTGTCTTGCCGCTAGGAAGTTTCCCTGGTTTTACCATTTCAATACTGCTGTTAATAATTTGAATAGGCTGCAAAGATAAAATATTTAAGAGGTTTAGGTTGAAGCAGAATGACAGCCCCATCATTTCAAGAACCAACAACATCCACTAAACTCTTATTAGACTTCCTGAATTTCCAGAATATCATGACACACAGCTCTCCAGTCTTACAATGAAGAAAAATACTAAGAATGCTTTCCTCAAGAAAACAATTTGTGATCTATTTTATAATTGTATCATACTAATAACCAA
>VYZV01000883.1:193937-207703 GCA_013401275.1 Pandion haliaetus | reverse complement strand
AGGTGCAGTGTATCTTCTGATATTTTCTGTATTCCACTGTAGATGCCTTTTTTTTTTCTTTCAATTTTTTTTTAATGTTGAGGTAGGAAGTGTATTTTTCTAAAGTATGTGAACTTTGTTTTTGGAGCATGATACACTCTTATCTGTCCAGTAAGAGGAATGTATTTAATTTATATTTGAATAAGAAAAATATTCCTTGGCTTGTGTTCATCCATTCATTTGCATAGCTGAGCATAGGATGATGAAAAAGCTTTGGAAGACACAAAAATTATTTGAAATATGGCTTAATGAAAGAGGGAAAAGCTATTTCTTTCCCTTGAATCTCTGTTTTGTTTCAGGTGGGACTGAATTATTTCACAACTTCATTATTCATGCTCCAATTCAACAAGATATTCAAACCTGTTTCAAGTTTTAATATTTTATTATCTATTATTCTGAGTGGATGGGTAAAGCTGAAATAAATGAGCCTATTCACTTTTAAAGCTTGTCGTGTGCTTAAGTACTTGGCAAATCAAGTCCACATCTACCACAAATGAGTAGTTCTTAGTCTTGTTGCCAGAGGTTTTGTTTCATCTTCTAATAGAAAAACTACCCTGTTACAGGAAGATGAAAATTAGTCCTAGTTTTCAAAAGATGTTGTCTGTGCTTTTACCTTTTAATATTTTGTTGTACTAGGCAGTCTCTAAAACCGGGTGTTTTCTTCAGAGTAGTGTGAAAAGTGAAGAGCTTATCTCTTTTAATGCTCATACTTTTGATACCCATGTGCAGAAAACACAAGTTATTCCATCTCCCAGTGCCCAATTCTTTTATGTATGTTGTCTGGGGAGGGTGGAGGAATAGGAGGAATATTCCAGACAGACTCTGTGGGCATCTAACCACGTTTCCTTCAGCTGCACAGGAGTTCAACTCATTTAGATGGCTCCAATATTCATGTTACCGACTGTGAGTGGGGAATAGTGGTGCATAGAGCCTGTGTAAAGCAGCATGAGGGTGTAAAGGACGAGGTCTACAGAAATAACCGCTTCAGTCAAAAGCTGGGCAAAACTTGGGGACTGTCTCTGCGAATGTATTGGGTTTTGCAGTTATCACACTGTTATCTTCATACACCAGACTTGAACTATCCGTGAGAAAAAAACACATTATGTGCTGTTTATATCAGGTACGGTGAACACATCTCATTCACTTGATCTTTCAGTGACTTTGGTGTGAATTAAATGTATAGCCCTGAGCTTAATTAACTTCTTGAATTTTCCTTAGGGTTCTAGCTAATAGCTTTGGGGAGGGAAATAGTTTCACTGTGGGTGCTTTTTGTTTAAACTTTTCTCTCCATCTTAAAAATCCACATTTCTTTGGTTTGCACTCCCAAACACTGTAGCAGATTCTGGTGAATAGAAAGCAAGAAATTTTCACTCCCCCATATTTCCCCTCCTTTTGTAACAACTCAGAGGATGTTACTTCTCTGTCCCCTTTATTCAACAGAATCATTTGCTATGTGGGTACCTTCTAAAGCACCAGAGAGGAAAGTAATCTTAAATACCCATATTTAAGAAATGCATTCCCACTCCATTATGAAAATGGCAATATGGATCCCTTTCTAAAATGTGGACAGAAAGTCTAGTGAAAACTGAAATGAATAATTCAACCTTCTACCAACATGGATTGATTTGCTCCTACAAATCTATAAGAAAAATTAGATATTCTTTTTTTTTTTTAATTGGGTAAAATGTACTCTACAAATTAGCTGGATAAGGTTATGTACCTCATTCTGATGCTGGTGCTTCTCACTGAATTACAGGGGAGTTGCCTCTGGTGCTGAAAGTCCAAGGAAGGGATTGCACATGGGAGAAGGCAGCAGATAGCCTTGGGGGCTAGAAGCTACAAACTGGGCTACTGCTGTATTTTGGCATAGGTTTCAAAGCTGGGATCCTATATAGGCTCTGCTTGTCAAGACAGAAGTGGATCCCAATTCCCAAGCATTTTCCTATGTCTCCATTGTAAAGCAGTATAGAAATAGTAAGCCATTTTTTTTGCAATGGTAGTACCTAAATGATAATAGAAACTGTCATTTTAACTGAAGGGTTTTAATTGAAAATCTTGAGATTTTTTTTTAATGGGAACTGTTGATTTTTCTTTGGGTTGGTGGAAGACCACGCATTTCTTCAAGGGGAGAGAACTGACTTAATGAAAAAAGCTGAAAACCTTGTTTTTAATATCTTTTATTTTTTTTAATGGAAAAATGTTCAACCATTTTGAGCCAACTGGCTTTGAAAATTCCGGCTAAAAGAAAATAAGCGCCTGTGTGTGGAGAGACAGGTGGGTAATGGCTGACCAAATAGATTTTGCTGAAGTTTCCAAAATTATTCAGAGGTTCTCAGCAGAAAAAAAGCAAAATTTTTAAACATTTTTTTCAAGCATTTAGAAGAGTTGATCAAGAATAAGGTAGCCTTACTCATTGCAAATTTTTATATAATTTGTTCTGTTTGGCGGGGTGGAGCAGGTATTGTACTATTTCAGATATTCCTAATGAATAATAAAAAAAATATTTCACTGCTTATACAACACCATTTTCCCCTTGAATGTTCTGCTGTGGCTTAAAAATATCTTTTTCTATTCTTTTTCACTTATGTACCTATTTTACTCATCAAAGAAGTAAGGGGGGAAGAGAACTAGATTTTTTTTTCTTAATTTTATATATGCAGTTTGCTACAGTGAAGTGTAAATGGCAATGTGTATGTGTGAGTATCTGCATATGTATATATGGTTGCTGCTCTTACGCAAGTTGTGTGCACGTTTGCACAACCTTTTTTTTTTATGCAGTGTTGGGTGTTGCTGTACTTCAGAAACCATTTCTAATTATTTAAGGGTAAGCCTGAGCAACCAAAAGAGCTGCAGGGCACCAGATGTGCATTCCCCACGAGCATGGGGGAGAAGGAGCGCTCTGTTGCTGCCAGCAAGCTGCTCAATGCAGAGTAGCAGCCAGCTGTAGTTGTCGTGGCAGAGCACGGCCTTCCTCTGACCACGAACCTCTGAAGTGCCTCAGTGTAAGCAACAGAGCAAGCCTGGCACCAGTGCCATAAAATTGCATTTCTGAGTGGATGATATTTGGGCTGACCATGTAAGCCAGTAGTCACTTTACCAGAAAAGGGAATGAAATCTCTGTTGTGCCAGCTTGGCCAGATTGGGCTGTATTTACAGACAGGCTCTAGCTGAGAAGGTCGTTAAACAAAAGTTAGCATAAAGCTCTGTCCTTTGACAGAGTAATGGCAACTTTGTGATTAAAGCAGAAGCCTTCATGTAAGCTATGGATGGCTCTTGTGCATTAATAGTGGAATTAATAGTGATAATAGGGGAAAAGAGTAAAAGCATCTCATTAAGATAATAGATTACATACATGCTTGTGTGGTATAGACAAGATTAAAACTTTAAAATGCTGAAGATCTCTCTTTTCTTAACTAAATCTCGATTAAGTCAACCTCCCAGAATACTGTTATAGGCCTGTAAATGGCAAAAAAAAAAAAAGAAGAATCAATTATTGGGTAGAAATGAATGAACATGCAGAGTCAGTATTTTGTAGTAGGTGGTGAAAGTTGAATGCCTGATGCCCAGCAAATCATTTGATGTAAAGGTTTGGGACTGCAATGCTTGACTTCTCATTGAAGAAATATAAAAGAGCAAATTACTGTTTGCTGGGAAGTCACAGAAACCTTATCAGAATTGTTTAGTTCCTGCTGCTCCCTGGAGGTTTTCCTCTTCAACCATTGATTGAGGATGTGCTCTCTGAATTGTGAAGGATTTGCCTTTAATCAAAACTTCCATGGGACCGTATACAGTTGTTTTGGTTTGCTTGTGTGTATTACTTAGAAAGAATCTCAAATACGGGTTTTTTTCACTTAGTCATACAAACTGTGGAAGTTATTGAACTGAAAAGATAAAATAAAAGCAATTTAAGGAAAGATGGTGCCTACATTTCAGCAAAATTTGCTTAACTCTCTTATAATGCTAGAAGTCTGTTGATCTTCAATAGGAAAAGCAGATGGGTTCAGCCTTCCCCCCTGCCAGTGGAACAGATTCTACCTTACTGACCACTGCAGATTTTGGCTTTTTATCAGAGAACTTCCTTCCTCCACTTGCAGTATCAGCGCTCAGCTCTGTCATTCCCTTCTAGCAAGGAATCAGGTCTGTGGCAGTTTTAGCGTATCAAAGATACTAGCCCGTGGTTGCACCCTCCTCTCCATTTGCACCCGCACTCATTTGACACCACAGTAAAAAAACTGAATGAGCTACATTGGCAGAAGACTAAACCTGTAGAAACAGAAATAGATTGGTTGCCTGACCTGTCTCATTACTAGGTCAGATGAGTAGTTCCTGGAGGACAGTGCTGGTCTAGATAAGCTTCAGTCCTTCACGCCTGCTGTTGGTCCCTTGTTCACGCCAGACTCTCGCATTCTTTCTTGCACTGTGCAGTGCTTCCATCTTTGAGTTCTTCCACTGAATTCAGTGAAACTACTTTCTGGTCATACATTGTTCAGCATAATCTTCTCCAAAAGGAATCTGGTCCATTAAGTAAAATAAATTATTTGATATTGTTGGTGGGGGTGCTGCTTTATATATAAAAATCATCTAGTGTTAAGCTGCCCATAAAAAAAATACACAGCCATTGCTGGCCTATGACTAGATTTGAGCTCTGATTAGAATAGGCTTCCTTTCTTCATTTCATAAATCACCAGTAGTCTGTGTACTGAGAGTTTTGACTCAGATCCAAGAAAAAAATGAATTGTGTGTGTGTGAATATATTTACATATTTAATGTCCTAAAAAAAAAGGAATTAAGCATTAAATCTAGAGAGATTTTCAGCAGTTCACTCCGATTAGGGATCAAATGTGCTGTACTCTTCCACCCTTCATTTGACACCTGACGATATTTCATTTGTTAGTCTTGCTGAGTTCAATCAGTGTGTTCTACCACAGAGCACTCCATAGTGCTCACGATCAAGAGCTAGTCACCAAACTTGTATTATTGATAGCTCAGCTTTTAAAACCGAAGGAGCAACTTTAACACAAATTTGATTGCAATAGAAACTAGTATTAGCAGCATGCTGGTATTGGTGCTGCTGTTCTGTACAGTGAGAGGTCTTCTCTTTGTATTAAGTTGAACAACACCAATATGAGATTGTCCCAGCAACCCAAGAAGAGCAACTCCACTATTAAATTCTGAGGTGCAGCATCTTGGCATACAAATCAGACCTTGTCTAATTGTAGTGCCAACTTATTGGTCAAAATCTTAGCCCTCGTGTTGAATTTAATTACACAGTAGAAAAAGAGCATGAAGTACTTTCATGTTATTTAGGAAATCGTGGTCATGACTACTAAATAGCTTGTATTATTCCCTGAACTTGGCACAGGGCTAATTGTTTATCACTCACAAAGTCCCTCATTTTCCCACTTCTTACAGTCAGTGGTACTGTAAGACCCCAAGAGAAGTCACGATACTGCCCTCAACAGAGGAAGATGATATTCATCAGAAATAAGGGGAACTCAGTATCGAGCTAAAATTGCTGTAAAGATGGGGTTTTTTTCCTCTCTTAAGAGAAAGAAAACTTCTTAGTGGAAATTATTTTATTATCTCAGTTCCTTCTCTGTTTTTGATGTACTTTTATCAGCTGATTTGCTCCAAAATAAAATGCCTGAAATGAATTACTGTAATATAAAAGAAAATACTATTTTGGTCTATTCTTCTTTCCCCAGCTGTGTTATATGTACTAGCACAATTTTTTCGTTACTTTGGGGAACTATATTTGCAGAAAGGGGGAGCTGTTTAGGAAGTCCAAGTATTCCACTCCCTTTGAACACTGGGGAGGAGGGGTTGGTTGGGGGTTTTTTAAAATCATTTGTCAGGACAGAACAGCTCTAGAGGCTTTAAGTAAAGCACTGATTGCCCTGTCAGTCAGGGTGCTGAGGAACTGGGAACTTCACAGATTGATGCTTGACAGAATAATTAGAAAACTGTCACTTGAAGTAACCACTCTGGTGTTCCCTAAAGAAATGTGCCTGTGCCAAATGCGTGCTGTCCAAATCTAGAGGTTAAATGTTCAGTGAGACAAAAACATAGCATGTCACCAGAGAAAATTACTTCCAACATGCTGTGGAAGTGATGCTCCTCAAGCCCCTAAACAGTGACTACACACTTTATTGAGCTTACCTGCTTTGATCTTGCTGGTGTATTCAAGAGCTTTTCAGCCCTGAACTAGGGGTTTTAACTTAGTAACGCACTGAGTAATTATCTAACATTTTAGATAGCAGAGGGTCTTGGAAGGGTTTGAGGCAAAAGCACTTAAAGCTGTAACAATGTTTTCCAATTCTGGAAAGATTTTACAGCAATCCTCCAAGTGTTTTTGAGTACCTTTCACTACAGTAAACGGAGGCAGGTAGTATCACATGCTTCTTTCTTAATCCTTAGCCGGTAAGGAAACCTGGATGTGTTTTTGTGGTTTGGGTTGTTTTGGAGACTGTTCTGAGGAGTGTGGAACAGGGGCTGTGACATTTATGCGTGCTTTGATTTTCATTCATGTTAGTGCTGCGTTGTCTGTGTGGGGTCCGGCATATCAAAGAAATTAGATTTGTTCTGGGAAAGGTTGCTATTAGTTTGTTGGAGTCAGTTCTGGAATCTCAAGCTGGAAAGATCCAAGGAAGGTGTCTCCAGGGAGGAGTTTTTATGGTAGCAAGCTATGTTCATTCCTGGCAGTGGAGCTGCTCGTCCCAGCTCTGCTCCAATGGAGTTAGAAAAATCTGATGTCAAAGCAGTTTCTGCAGCTTGAATCTATGTACCTGTTGCTTCATAGCAGTGGGCCAGGAGCTGAGAAGTGATCAAGTACAACATTTGTTTTCAACTAAATAGTTCAACAAGAAGCTGTCAGGTACAGTTTCTATATGGGACCATTCTCCACAATGAACAAAATAGGTTTATCTTATGCCAAACAGACTTGCAGAGTCATTGTGTTGAGGTTTGTCTGATTTGCAGCTTGAAGTTTATTTTAAGGTATAAAGGGCTTTTTCAGAATTAATATTTTACCTAAAGTGCTTGTGGATTCTCTAAGTGGTAAATATGAGGGATAATTTGAGATTTGAATTGGAGGCATGCATTTTCCCATTGATTTGGAATATTGTAGGAACCTGTGCTTTATTTTGTCAGTGTGGTGCTTAAGATCACTTCATACGTGAGAGTGGTTTCCTGATTGCTTGTTATCTGTAGGGCTGAATCTTGAATCATGCAGATCTCTTGACAGAGGAAAAACTGCTTGAATAAGTTAGAATGAATGAGTTACAGACACTCAGGTTGCGTTTCTCAACGCTCACTCTGGAGCTGCAGAGACTGTGTTTGCAATGGATCTGTCAATCAGAAGTGGAAGTGTCTTTTCTTTGAACGTTATAGATACTGAAGGTCAGTGCTTCTATGGATTTAACTGAGAATAATTTTCAAATTTCTTTTTTCAGAATTATAGATGAAATTTCAAAACTGTCATAGGAGGAGAAAAGATTTATTTCCATGAGCAGTCAAGGTCTGATTCTCCTCTCAGTGAGATGTTTCTATTAGTTATAAATCTCCTGGTACTGGAGTGTTAGTGCTGTTTTGCATTAATCTAACTACAATCAGATTGGGTCCTTAATACCTGTTCAGTTTTTTCTTGTGTGGAGTGAACTAAACTGATATTTTTTTTCCAGGTAGTGCACGTATGCAGTTATGTACATGCATGTATACAGAGTCTGAAGCAGTGTTCACATAACTGTGTACACTTTGAAGCCAAACACTGCTTGCTGGCATTGTGACAGTTCAGGAATGTGGGATTTGTTTTCATAAACTGTAGATTGCTCTTTGGCTCTAGTTTCCAGATAGCATTTGTGACTGTAATTTTATAGCGCTTTTACAGTTTCAGTTTTCCAGAAGAAAATGGGCTGTGGCCAGGACAATAAAGTATGGCCACCAAGAAGTTACTAAAACTGCCTCACCGCGTTGGTGGAAGACTGAGGCTCCAGCTACCTTGCTGACACAACAGGGTTCAAATGGTCAGAACAGCCCTGCAGCAGCACTTGTTGGAAAATCTTAGCAGAAGGACAAGAGGAGGTGCCTCATACCTTTCAAGAACAACTGGAGTAATTTCATTAAGAACAGAAAAACCATCAACAATAAATGAGACAGGGGTGATCTGGTTCTTGAGGCTTAGGATCAAGGGCAGATAACTTGTTGAATGCAGGACTACTCTTGCATAAGATGGGATGCTAAGACAGAATCCTTCCTTTGGGAGTGTGAGAGGTCCAAATTCTACTGGAGTTGGAAATTTTTATGATACTGTTCTTTCTCAACAACTGACTGCCTGCAGAGTGAGGGGAAAAGGTTTCTCCATAGGTTGGATATAGTACAGTGAAGCACTGACTGTCCACTGGGTAAAGGTAGTTGTTGCAGCCACAGATATAACAGACATGTCAGTACAGTTTGTTTCGGTTTTGGGGGTTTTTTTTTTTTACCCAAACCACACTTCAGATTTCAAAATGGTATGTAAACTAGCTTTTCATGTGCTGCATCAGTGACAGAATTGTTTCTATAGAAACTGATTTCCTCAAAAGACCAACATCAAAAAGCTGAAACCAATAAATGACATGAAATAAAATGTGATGGTGCAAACGCTGTATCTTTATGATTATTGTCACTCATGGGGGGAAATTCATGTAGGACATTCATATCTCTGGCACACATAAGAGATGTTGTCACTCCAGGCTCACAGTAGTGAAACCTTTAGAGGTTCCCACACCATCTCCTATTAATTTTTATCCTCTTTTTTTTCTATCACACATACCAGTTTTCCATGCATGTACCGTACACGTTTTTATCACAACAGTTCCAAGTAGACTTCCTTTATCTTGCCACTATTCTTCAGTCCAGAGTTTAAGCTCTATCATAGCTTTCCTACCTTGAGGTACAGTAAAAGTGTTCACTCTTTTTTTTCTTTTCTTGTTAATCTTTTTTAAAGGAGTTGGTGAATTTTGATGGCATTTTGTAAATATGTGAATAGGGAAAACTTTTATTTCCTACCCTTTGAAATCATTTCCGTGTGGGTTTTGATAAATTGGACCTGGCATAAATGCCTTCATTTTCTCCCTCTGTAAAACTTCAGTGTCTGAATAAATCAAAGAGAGCATCAAAAATAGTGGAGGCAGGGGGTGAAAGGGTTATAGGGAAGTGTTAAAAAATTATACTCCCTAGGAAGAGGGACATGCTGAGCATTTTGAAGTGTATAAAAGGTGTAAACGTGAGGGAGGGAGTATAGTTATTTAATCTCAGTAAAACTGGAACTAAACATTTTTTAAAAACAAAGAGCAGTGAATATCATCAAAAAAATTCCTAACAGCAAGACCTATAGTGTAAGACTTTGATTCTGAAATTAGCTTGGTATGTGCCCTTCCTAATGCAGGCGAGGAGTCTGCTGAGTAGGTTCTTCACTTACCTAATCTGCATTTCTGTTCACAAAATCCTGCAAAAAGGTGCTTAATATCTAAAAGAAAATGGAAGCCATCTCCCTGGAAAACTTTAAAAGGAATTAGGCTGAAAAAGGAAAGATATTTTATGGCCTGTCAAAGAGAGTAACTGGAACTCCTCATAGGTATTTTTTTGGTTTTTAATTAGTGTTCCTGTTGCATGCACAGAAGATGGCAGGTGGTAAGTGCAGTTTTTAGAGGCTGTGGCATAATTCCAGATTTGCATCCAGTAATGGGATCTGGCTTCAAATGTGTTCTCTCAGTAAGTCCAGACTTTTACAGGAATTACCTCTACAGTTCCTCCCTCTTTCTCTGCGTCTTTATCCTTTCCCATATGGGATTCTCCTTTCAGCCCCTGCACTGTGGTTTGCACTGGCACTTCCAAATACAGAGCTTTATCCACCTCCCTGGTAGAAAGTGGTGGCCAAGTACATCTCCACAGTTCAACACCTCACTGATGGAGGAAACAAGTATTACTCTGAAAGATTAGTAAGGAAACAGGCATGGTGTCATTTATTGCCAAGATGTGTCTGGGTGGGGGTTAACTGGTGTTCCAGATTTGGGTTGTGGGTCTTATGTTGTTTTGTTTTCAGAGCTTTTAAAAACCTGCCAGATCTGCTTGAAATTGAGAACCAAACTTATCCAATACGTGGGCAAAAGTCAGTGTCAAAGGCTGACGAGTCCCAAGATCAGGATCCCAGAGTGGCTTCCAGAAAGTCACAGACATTGTCAGTCTGTGGGGCAGAACCATGGCATTGACTTGCCCATGCTGTTTTCCTTTGACTCATTTTGGATATTACCTTTTTTAGAGTTAATAGTTTGGAGTTAGTCTCTTTGTTTGTAGCTTTTATTGCAGAAAGGAAGAGATAAATTTCTTTCTATGCTTCCTAATTTTCTATCATTTTTTCCCGGTCAACACACACCACATTTCTGCCTTATCTTAAAAGCAAGCTTTTTCAGTGCTGGAGTGAATTTTCTAATTGAATACATCCAGTTGGCATTCTAATAGCTTGTCAATTTGCTCATGTTTGACAGCTAGCCCTGTTGCCTTCACAACTAATGCTAGTTGAGTGCCAATATAAATGAGTATGATAATAGTCTGATATTATGTCTAGTCTCTTTCTAAATGTAATGTCAACATTTTTCTGAATCTGTTGTGGTGTTTTCATCAAAGAAAATGATTGAGAAATAATGAAATCTTGCTTTGTTTGTCATATATGTGGACACTGAACCCTACAGAGAATTTTTCTTTTTCTTTTGAATGTCAAAGAATTCAAGTTGTGAACACTTTGTAAAACAGGCCTTATTAGCCAGAGTATGACAATAAGAAAAGAATGTAAAACTTGATGTCCATTTAAAAGAATAAGAGAAAGGGAAAGAAAAAGGCAAAGAAAGTCTGCCCTTTACATGATTGATGGGCTGCCTAGATCAGGTGCAGTCTAAATTAGACATATTTGGATAATTGATCTTCTGAATGGATATAGATTAAATTTGATTGATCATGTCACTATTTGAGTATAGACTTTATTTTTTGCCATTTTTGCTTGTTTATTCTGTTGGCATCCAGAGACAATTAAGTGAGTACTTTACCATGTATCATGACTTTCCAAAAGAGTAATAAATGGTTTGGAGAAAAGGTAATTTTCACATGCTGTACCACTTTGGTGTACAAAATTACATCCAGGTGAACATTGACTTTAATGGGCTCTTGGAAGAGATTTGTTGTAATTGTTTATGTTGGAGTATGGAATTGGAACCTGGGATGAAACAAGGTCTCTTAGTCAGTATCCTACTGTAGAGCTCCTCTTTCCTTAAACAGTTTAACCTAAACAGGTAAAGCATGAAAAGAAAAAGGTCTCTGGAGGTGACAAGACTTTCCCAAGGTTACCCAACAGTCAGTGGCAGAGCCCATGTTAGAAACCAGATTGTGTGGCCTTGAGTTGTGCAATGCCACATCCTCTAGCGTGGTCTCCTACTGCAGATGTCACTGGTGCTGAGTGGGGCGGGGAGAGTGCATGTGTATATATTTATATACATATCGAAGATCGATGACATGTTCAGCAGAAGTGTGGAGGACTAACAGTTCCTCCATGTTTTTCCTGCAGCAGAAAGAAACATAAAAACTGTTCTCATTAAGATTTTTTTTTCCTGCTGACTTGCTGGCTGAAGAAGGTTTGATATCAGCATTATGTCAGGAAATTTACTGAATTGACTAGAAAGGAGATGTTATTTGTTAGTGTCCAAAACCAGTATCTGCAAATAAATGCTATTGTTTTGTGAAGCTGAGGAGAATCCCTGTAAAATAAAGTCACTTTCATTTCATCTCATCTATCTGCTGTGTTGAAATAGTGGCCTGTGAAGAGAAAAAGGTTACTTTTTGAGATTTAATGCCCTGAAAATTTACAGGCTTGATGCTTAAGCAGTAATAAGTGAAGCATTAAGGCATTTCTTCGGGATTAATGACTGGCTGGGAGGAGTTGATGGCTTGAAGAATAGCTGAGGACCATTAACCTCCACTGGTCATTAATCTTTGAAGGCTGCCTTGAATACTGAGGTCATTATTGCTATTAGAAAATAAATATTTGAGGAGGGGGAGAGAGGAAGGATCATACAGACTTCTAAAATATATGGTTTGAATGGTTTAGGAGCTATCCTGTCTATCATATATCATGCTAGGTGAACAGTCAATAATATTATTAATCTACAGGATTAATAATAGTTTTAAATTTCCACTGCTCAGGTTGCTTTTGTTTTATTCACTAATTTAGGCTGTAAAGTCCATTAACATCAGGATAAATACAGTTTTAGAAATGTGAATGTAAGTCATGTACAGCTGTGTGGTTAGAGAACAGACCATGTAATGGTGCTTCTAACATTGTTTTCATGTTTAAATGGGATATTGTGGCTGCCATTAAACATTCTTTGTTCGGCAGCCCATGATTCCATTCCATGATTGTGTCTGATTTCCCTGTCAAGGGACACAGCTTTCCTTGTCTTAGGTGTTAGCAGTGGTGTTCTCGACAATTCTTTGCAGAATAGCATGGTGCAGCATTTCATTTCCTGCTAGTCAAATTTGCTTTGTGTATGAAAAGGTCTAAAGTGGCCTTCTCTGTCTCAAATACAAGTAAAAATCAAGCTGAAAATACTGCTGCTGTTCGCAATTTCTGGCCTTCAGCTGCAAGACAGAGAATAGTGTCACCTGGAATAGCGGATACACAATGTTAACTGCAAACAGGTGTTTCTAGCAGCGTCCAAAATGCACTGCTTTTTTATACTGTTTGTACAGGGCTTGCCATGTGAGGAGTATTTTGCATCTTTACCAAACTTAGTGCTATGAAAGGGGTAATGTCAGATGAAAATCAGCTTGTCTTTATCTTTGTTAGGGTTACAATGCCTAGGGTTACAAACCCGAGCAAATTCATGAACAAAACATTTGGGGTGTTTTCTTCATCTTTTTGCTCCATTCAGCATAGCTTTCTGTACATGCTTAGTTTATTTTCTAGGTTGAACTACCCTGCTCTCATCTCATGTCCTACTATCACAATGAGCTGTCAAGGGAGCAACTGATGGATATCCTGATGACTAGTCATCTGGTTTTTGCGTGTACAGGTTGCTGCCACTTTTAGTGTTCATTAGGGTGATGCTATGTCACTCTCTTACTCTCAGTACCTTAAATTACTCTTGACTTCACAACTACTACATTTTGCAAAGATGATCACTGAAAATATGTGTTTCTTTGTAGTTGGTGCCGCCTATGGGACAATGTCTCCAGCCTTCTAAGACTACGGAAGGCCAGCAGTAGAATTTGAAGGGATGTCTTTTGCTACTAGGCATAGTTATGCTGCTGAAATATGGATTAGCCTTTGCTCACATCCAGCCCTCATTTAAGTCAATGGAAGATTCTCTGTGGATTCTGGGAAGCTCCAGACAAGGTTTTGGAGTGGCACGTAGAAGATACATGGCTCATTTTCTCCTTGTCTCAGCCCAGGAAGCACCTGCTATGTGCTCTAGTCAATAGGTATTCACCCACTGGGAATGTTTAGGGAAAGTAAGGCAGGATACTCAAGGCATATAGTAAAAAGGATCACTGAGGTATAACCTTCAGGGTGTTGCCTTTATGTTTTGTGGAAGCTTGTACTTAAGTAACTTAGTGTCTGCGTTTCTAGAGCATACAGACACAAATACTTGGGAATGTCGGGGTTTTTTTTTTTTAACTTTTCATTTTGCTTAATACTCCCT
>VYZV01000883.1:138154-182355 GCA_013401275.1 Pandion haliaetus | reverse complement strand
TGTCTTTCTGGGAATTAGCAATATTCATCAGACTCTTTGGTTGCTAATTTTGTATACATGGCCATTCATTCATTTTTCTGTCTGTGGAAACTGTTTCTGATGCTTCATTTGCAAATAATTTTCAAAGTTACATTACTTTTTTTTACTCCGGTTTTTGTTTTGGGCCTTTTTTTGTTCATAATGTAAGAAGAGTGTAAGCATCAAGCACACTTACAAAAAGACCTTTTAATTTTATACTTGAAATTTTTCTGGGCACAATTCCTACTGTGCAGACTGGGAAGTCTAAAAATCACCAGATCTAGAACAGACCTGAGAAAACTTGTTTTGCATTAGTCACTGTTTTGAAAGTAGCCATTGCCAAATACTTTACAGAAAGGTATAGTATTGTTGCCATGAACAAACATAATTTCAGTATGTTGCAGGACAAGTTAGTTTTTACTCTTTCCAGATAGTGGATGATAGATGTTTGAGAGCACAAGCATGAGATTTTGATACCGAGTAGACCTGTGGGTATTCTCATCAGCCATAGGTATGCCCTCTTTCAGAGAGCAGCTGTATCCATACAAATCTTGCTATCTCCCCAGATCACTCCAGTTAGATAGGCTGCTTTGATAGGAATCCATGTGCCTTTTGAAGGCTGCGTAGGTATCGGATATGGAGGGACTCCGGAAACAAATAAAAAAATGAGTGTTTTAAAATAGCTTTAAAGTGACACGTTGAAATGTTGTGCTTTGTTTGGAAATTTCACTAGTGGTCCTCAAACGTTATTCACATCAAGTTTTCAGATCTTAGTGCGCTTTTGGTTTTTGGTTGAGGTTGGAGTTTGGGGTTTTTTTTACCTGCCCTGAATTATGAAGTAGCTCTGTGTTTGCAGTAAGGCACATTCTGGCTAGACTTTTGTCAAAGTTAAACCAATGGCCAGCAGGTAGAGAGAGGCACGCCTGAAGATGTTTCCAAATTTATAATACATACATTTTTAACTGGCTGTTGAAATAAACATGAAGACTTGAGCTAGTCATCAAGTCAACAGTTCTATTTAGTCAAGCCCTTTTGTGGATATTTGTGATTGTATCATTTAATAGTATTGGTTATGGTAATTTGCCAAGTGTCTGTAACACACTGCAATACACTGACCAGTGTAACTTAATATTTGAGCAGTTCATCTGACAGCAACCCATACTGTGGACTGTGTACTGCACCAGTTGCATTTTGATCATATATCCATGTTCTCCAGGTATTCTCTCTTTTGATGGATATTGCATTTTTTGAATTAGAATGATTTAAAATTGTTCGGCCTTTTGCCTTTTAACACATCACAAAGTATGACGAAACTGTACAAAGAAGCACCCCAGGGCATAGCATGTTGCTGAAATAACAGGAACACATGCTACCTGTTGTATCACATTGCTTAAATGATGATCACATTGCTACATTATTTTTCAGAAAGCTGCTTATTCTTTAGCAAAAATCTGATTTGAACTTCAGACACTAAGAATGTTAGGGAAACTGTACTATGTGCCTTTGAGAAATTAATCTGAAGTGCAGAGGCAAAATTCAGCAAATACTGGATCAATTTTATAGACTTTGCTATTGTGGAAGAACTACTTGCAGTCATGCTACTGTATAAACTAGCTTGGATGAGTGGATTTGGAGAGTGTCTATAACTTAAGCTAACATGAATTCCCTAAGTACTTAATGACCAATGCTTACTGCATATGCCTACAAGAGGGGTGGTGTGGGTATGTCTTGGTTTTGCTGGAATAAAATCTCCCAAATCAGACCTAAACATGCAACTAGCCTTAGTTCTGGGTGCACAAAGAGGAAATTAAAAGAAATCTGAAATATTGCACTCTCATCTGACACCAAGAACTGATCATGTGTGTTTTTTCAGTCCTGCAACATGTGGTTATGTAGGTAGTCATCATGCCTTAATTTCATATTGTTCTGCATTCTGATCTGCTCATCCAGGGGCTTGATCTCCTTGAAGCTCAGATATTTAAATGATAGAACAAATTTATGTACTTTTATTCCTCGTATCCATGATCTGATAGAAGAGTTATCCTCCCATATTGGCACCAAAAATGCAATTGTTCTAGCAACTACCAGCTGCATTTTTTCCCCAAAACAATACTAAAAGTTGTTGTCCTGATTCTCAAATATACTTCAGAAAATAGTACTTTGTGGTCTCACCATTTTTCTTTCCCTTTCTTTCCTTATTCTTATCCCCTATTATCATAAATAAGGATTACATTAGGAGGTGGTTGTGCTTCCTATAAGTGAAAGAATATGCCTGCATGGTTGCAGGCACTCACTTGCCTGCTCTGCTCTGTTCTGAAGTAGGATTAATTAGCTCATGCTCTGGACCGTATTAACACAGTGTGTGTGGTTTCTGGACAGGAGCTGACTGATGTCTTGCCAGGCGGTAGCACAGGCATAGAAAGCACGTGACGGTTTGCATCTTCGTAAACACATCTGAAGTGTGATCGCATACCAAGGGCTGCACAGGAATGACGGCATTATTGTGATGAATGTGTTTGTGCCATTGCTCAGGGTGTGCAGAGTGCATGTCCCACATCAAGGAAACGTTCCCAAAACCAGCTCGATGTGAGACTTGTCTCACTGAAAAGTAATATTGAAATGAAGGTTCCTGAGGTCACGTTGCTGCCTGATGTGATATTTTGGAATTTGAAGGAGAACCTGTGCCTAGAATTGGAATACTTCTGTTCCCAAAACACGGTCTGCTCGCAGCTGGGCAAAGGAAGGTCTCCGGGGACTGTTTCCAAAACCATACTGTGGTGCGTAAATCTGCCAGTCCTCATTTCATCTCATACCATGAATTTAATGAGCTCTGATCCCTTAATTCTTTTTCTTATGTTAGTGCTACAGAGGAGTAAGACAGAATCCCAGGACAGAGATGTTCCTGGTGGTCCATTCTGGAAACTTGTCTTTGGTATCGAAGGGCACCAGAGCTTTCCCTGCTACAAAACCCTGCTTACCTGCATGTTTTTCTTACCCCATCGAAGGGCCACAACCTGGATCTGGTCAATTAGCAGAGGATTGTTGCTGAACCATTTTCAAAACAGCAACAGCCAATAAAATTGTATCCTGTTCTAGATCCTGAATTTGCTATAAGCAGGAAAGACTGAAGACTGTAGGTTGACACATCAGAAACTGGAGCCTCAAAGTTTTGATTTTGCAAAAATGCGGTGTCAGGGACTCCATGTGGCACTGAAGGGGTCACATTTCCAAAAAGCCTTCCTCCAGTGCTGGGCTGGTACGCAGGCCAGATGCTGCCATCTTCCCAGCCATCCAAGAAAAGGGCTTAACATACAACAACTGGATGTAGCAGAAACGGGGCATTTGCTCTTGGTGAGACTTACATTCCACAAGAACCTCTTAAATACAGGCCAAAAAACAGCATTGGAGAAAATCCTTAATTTGCTTTTTCTACCTGTCAGCCAGTCCCCCCAGACAGAAAAATCTGAGTTTTGTTTTGGAGATTCGTCAGAGTTTCTTTCCTCCTGCGGCATAAGGATGCATTACTAGTGAATTTTAAACCTTGACCTGTTTTAGAATAGTATAAAACATTCAAAATTGCATTGTATTAGTATTTCTTCACCTGACTGCAAGCTTTCTTGCTTTGCTTTTTGTTGATTCAACCTACTAAAATTTATCACCATCAGACTTTAAAAATTCCATCCCAAAGTGGCAAAATAATATTTTGCATCATTTTATAAAGTAAAATGAGATAGTTTGGCTTTAAGTGGAAAAAATAACCCTGCTTTTCTCTCCAAGGGGTTTTTTATATTCCTTTTCCACATTGAATTGTACTGTCCTCTAGTGGATGTTTTAAGCAACTGGTTTTGTGTTTGTAAGTCTTTAAACCTACTGTATTTTCAAATGAACCATAAATGTTGTCTGATATAAAAAGCTAGAGGATTAGAGTAATATTTCAAAACTGGGTAAGAAAAAGCTACATTTGACCTGCAGTCCAAGTTATAATAATATAGAGACATTTTTAAATGTTTGTATCTGATTTATCAGTTGGAGCAGAAAGATACAGAGTAAAGACGCAAGTGTATGGTATCTGTGTTTTATTACATTGTATTGAGAGTTTGGGATAATCTGCTGCTTTCACACTGAAACAAATCTTGTAAACTGTAAATGAATGATTAATAAAGAATAATAGGAAGGATTAAATGCATCTTATTAGTTTCAAAGTGAAGAACTATGCATCCCATTTTACCCAGTGGTTTGGTTTTTTTCTTTGTATTGCTACCTACCTCTTAAAAGGTATAGGGAATAGATGTTTGTCTGGGACACAAGAACATTTGACTTGTAATTCAGGTAAACTCAACCATCTCCAAAGGGTTTGGAAAATGTCCTCACCTCTCTGCCTCAGTGTCTGTCTCTCCAAAATGGATAACAAGGAGACTCACTTTCTCCTTGTCATGCTGAAGATTTCTTTCTCAATAAAAGCAATGTGTAGCCTCTAAGAAGTTGAATGAAAGTTCCTTGCTTACCTGTAGCTAATTGAATATATGTCCCTGGGATTCTCCGATCCTGGCAAAGTTGTGTTTATGTAAGTGTATCTCGCCTTGCGTGTGTCCAAACTGCAGCACTTCTTGATGCTTTACTGTTGGTAAAGGTTCCCACAATCTTCCAACTCTGTGAGAAAGAAGCTCTTGCATGTCACTGTTAATGAAAGCCACTGGATCTTCGTGAGGCCAAACTGCAACCTGGGTATCTGATTTTAGAAGAGGTAAATACCCTTCTTTTTAACTGGGATTCCCTGGGATTTTCCCAGAATGGGAATATAAAAGTCTTAAGTGACAGTGCTTGTCAGGCTTGTGTATGTTTGCAGTATTGGATGTCTGGATCCAGCTGTAGGTTACAGTCCCTTTACTTTCCCTCCATGAGGTGGGAATATATCTGCATTTTCAGTGCTTGTGTCCCAGCATCCTGCAGTGTGAGCCTCCCCACATTCTTTGATATGTTTGAGCAATTTGACGTATCGTCATTCCACTGGTGTTTATTATATTGAAGGAAGGAAAGAAGAAACAAATGCCTGGCAGTATGCTGCTGGCTTGCTTCTCTTACTCATTTTCTGGCAACTTAATGATTTAGTTCGGTAAAAGAATGTGTTTTTGCAGACAGAATTAGACTCTGCTGACCAGAAGGATTGGGAGGCACGATAAATGTTTTAGCTTCAAAAAATGCTAGAAGCCTCCAGGCAGGAACATGTTTGCCAGCTGTACCATGCAAACCCACTGTCTTCCATGTAGATGTGACCTGTGGCATCCTGGAGAAGAAAACTGGACAAATACAGTCTGCTGCATGCTGTCTGGCTATGCTTTTAGCTGATGGAAGAGTTAGGAGTGGTCAATAAATGAATTCAGTTAGCTTGAAATGTAAAGGTGTTTTTTTCAGATTTCAATCAAAGCAAACTCTTAAGTAAGTTCTTTGCTAGTGTAGCTTTTAATTTGCTGCAGATGTAGTTTTACTGACGGTGAGTGGCTTGTTTTCAACTAAAATAAATGAATTGAGCTTCAGAGCAACAATTTACAGCAAGGTCAGAGATTATATTGGTGATTTTATAATAATATTTATAGGCCACTGTGTGAGTGTTCATGCATCTGTGTGTGCCTATAAGGGAGGAGATGCATTCAAAGTCACAAGGCATGCATCTGACGCTGCTATTAGTTGGAAAAATGTTGCAAGTCTGTCCTGCTGTCATCATCAGATGAGATAATGTGGGGTTTCTTTTGAAAGAGTTTCTCATAAAAAATACACTAGCAGAAACTTTGATTAAAGGGATCTGAACGTTGGAATAATTAACAAGTTTTTGAGCTATCTTTATGTCAGCCATCCTGAAATATTTTGTTAAAACACATATTAAAAAACCACACACATTCCAATATGCATTTTCAGTAGTATTCAGAGGAGATCTGTGTTGTACAATCATGGTCTTGGTGACTTGGGGTTTGATTTTTATTGGACAGTTCTCTAGTTGTATTTCTGACCTCACATTTTTGTACATAACTAATATTCATTCTGATCCTGAAAGGCAATAGCTAAGAAAGTGGTTTCACAATTGGCTTAACACATTCCCACCTCCTCCCAGGTCCTAAGAGCACATTGGAGGTTCTTTCTTGCTTCAGGGCTAGTGTTCATGTGTCTGCAGGGTCAGTCGGATCCGGGAGCTGCTTTCGAATCCGCACGGCTCGGATGCTAATACGAGCACGGGAGAGGGGTGTTTATGTGCAGGGGAAGAGAGGGGAAAAGTAAGACAGCTTCTTTGGTGGCTGCCCATACTTAGGTCATCTCCAGATGTTTATGAAACCTCAGCCTAAATTAATTTGCATTCTTGATTGGATTTCTGGTTTTTGTGAGATTCAGAGCTTTACCTTGCATGAAGTGTCTGCTATTGTTCAGTGCCACGACGCATTGTTATCCTAAGCCTGTTGTAATTGTTCTGTGATAATAACAAAGGTGGAAAATGAAAGAGAAATAACAACTTGCAAGTGTCAAGTTTTTGTCCTCTCTCTTTTTGTGTACAGAATTTGTGGTGGTAGTGCAGACTCTGAAGGTCAGCAGACTGGAATGCAGCGGCTGCAGACAGTGAGACGTCCTGTGTATAGATTTATAAATGGGCTGTAGTAAAGGTGGAATGCTTTATAGGTGCTGCCTGTATTAATCCTTAAGTGTATGATGATCAGATGTCAGTGTGCATTTTGTTAAGGCTAAGAACATTTTAGAAGAAAAAAAAGAAGAAGAAAATATAGTAAATGCACACACACACAATATGTATTTTTTAGAGTGCAGGCAGGTGTGCTAAAGCTGCTTCTGCTGTACATAAAGTGCCCTTAGTTGCATGGTACCTGGCAGCCTTGTGGATTATGTGGGTGATCCAATACAAATCTAACAGTAATCTCCTAGCACCATTACTTCAGTTAGTATACAATTACACTTATTTGGGGTGGGGTTTTTTTGGTGCCAGACGTTCAAAGCAAAATTGCAGGCTTTGTCAAGGCTCACTTTAACAAAAAGTCACTGTAAATTAAAACTGTTAGTTTTATTAATGAAGCAACATATATTTTATATAGATATAGCTATATATAAATATATCTAATTTCTTACATAATGAGAGAAAAGGCCATCTGTGTGTCTGCATATATGTTCATATAGTATTTAGGAGCTGTGGGATTAATGGGTATTCCAGTATTTGCAAAGATTCAATACCATACCTAGCATGAAGACAGTGATAATGCAACACTCGCTTAGTTTCTGTCACTTTTGCTTCCCGGCATTGGTGCTTAGACCTGGCAGACTGTGGGTTGTTACCATTATTGATGGTGATGTCTTCATGCTATTGTGGGTTCACTTATATCTCCAGAGGAGTCCATAATCAGTTGCAAGTACATTTGATGTTGATTTCACATCTGTCAGTTGTTTTGGTGGATGGAAAGAACCTAACTTGTGGATGTACTGCTATCTTTAGTTTCCTTAATAATGTTGCTGAAATACAAAATTATTTTGTAAGGCATGCTGTTGGGTAAAAATGGTTATTAGAATAATAACGCTATCAAGTAACCTGTCGTGTGTAGACAGTTTGCCCTCTCCTTACTATGTCTAATAGTCTATATGCATTAGATACTGAGCATGTTAATATGTAATGGTTCTGGTATACAATGGGAGGTTTATTTTTCTTACAGACTTAAATAATACAGAGATTGTGCATTCTCTGTGCACATAAAATACTGAAAACCTTTTCATCCATCTACTGGGTCTGAATGTTAAAGTTCTTTCAGCTGGAAATGCAAGATCTAGGCAGGCTACAGAGGCATATATAAACAATGTTCACAAATTTCAGTGGAGTTAAAGTCAATCTCAGCATCATTTGGACTGATCTTTTGGCTTATTTGGAAGATTACAATAAAACCCAAGATTGAATTCTCTACCTGATTCAGTTTCTTACTGATTGAATCCTTTTAGACTCCTCTCTAATTTAACAATGTATTTTTATTAAAGCCAAGCATACAAACATCAATTATCCAAGCTGCATCTAATTTCCTTCAACACTTTTTTTTTCCTTTTGCTGCCAATGGATTAGAAGACCTGATTAGAATTCAGCTTGAAAGCTGAAAAGCAGATCCTTAAATGAGAATGTCTGCATTAGGAATTAAAATATCTGTACTAGGCATAAAATCTTCCTCCTTATCTCTAATAATGTAAACACACTTTGTTAAGTTGATCTGTCACGTGCCTGGTGCAATGTCCCTGAATTAGGAGCATGTATTAGAAAGGGTGGAATGGGTCTGTGGCTTGTCCTGCTGTTAGAATATATCACCAGTATATTTTAATATCAAAGTACTTTGCATAGATACCTCTACCACAAGGGTTAATGCAATAAGAGTTTGAAGTTTTTTCTTCATGTGTTTTTACCTCCTAAAACCAAGAATGTTTACATGTGCAGAAGCAGCAAGAGCAAGGCAGAGAAGGGGCTTTCTAAGGTTTCACTGTTGGTAGCTTTTACAGAGTTAAGGATTTTGTAACAATGCAAAGCTGAAATAAATAATTGCAATGGCATCACCAACTTAATATCCAGAAAACCCTGAACTGGTAAATGCATGCATTTAACATGACATTATAGTGTTGGCCCTTGTCTAAACTCTAAGAAAGAGTTATAAAATTAATTAAATTGTATTTTCTGATTTGACTGGATTATGAATTTCCTTCTGATACCTAGCATGCTCTGCCTGTGATGAGGAAGCCAGGTCATGAGCCACATGCAGGCTGTCACCATGCAGGCTTTAGGAGCTGAAGCAGTTGGTGTCATGTGTACTGAATCATCCATCATACCTAATTTCAGTGGGAGAAGTTTGGATATCAGGATTTTAAGGGAATTCTTTATTAATTATTGCTCTATTTATATAGTATTAGAGTTGTTTCATGCTTTGAAAAGGCACACAAGAATTCTGTTTATAATACCAGGATGCCCAGAAGAGTGAGCAAATCTTAATTGGATGACTATACTGCAAATAGTAAGAGGAGACAAGTAGCAGGGGTAGGCAGCATCCTAGCACATCAGCACTGGACAACTAGATGAAAGAGTTGGTGTCTAATAAGCTTGAGAGGAGAAAATGGGGCCGTGTCCCATATAGTCCGATGGGAACTGTTCTGACCACTTTTGGGTGGCCTCGTGAGAAGTCTTGGAGCTGGAAGGAGCAGCAGGTGATGAGAGAGATGGCAATTAGGTGGTCCCATTGCCATCTTCATTTTACGACTGTTGTGCTAGCATTGGAGTTTGATAGTGCAATGTAAACACTGCATGTGCTTCTAGTAAGTGATGTTTTTGCAGTCCAGGGTACTGCTTAAGGAGTGAAATGATTTCTTGTGGAAAGTATTTGTTGATATTTTTTTTCCTTTTTTATTGCTGCATTATGGATGGCAGTATTAGTAACAGTGGCGAGCTTTCAATCTGTGTGTGTGACTGCACATCACAGGAGTTAATTGTCACATTTTGTCTGCAGAGAAATATTAAACGTGATTGTACAGAGCTATAAACGTGCATGACTGCAGGGAATTTTCTTGGTGCTGGTATGAGTCTGGCTACCCAGAGGTGGGCAAAGTGAATCTGTTCATCTTGTGCAATGAGTTAAGCATAATAGCGGTTGACATCATGCACAAGTGAAATCCAGTGATATTTCATTCCTTCAAACCTAATCTCTTCTTCATCTTGTCGTCTTTTGAGTCAACATGATTCTGGCAAAGCTTGTTTGCAACACCCAGTGAAGCTTATTGGAGAGTACCCTGAATGTTGTGGATTAGCCCCATGTGGAACGAGAAACAGCATAGTTGCATCTGTATGCTGTCTCCCTCAACTTAATAAGCCATGGTGGGAAGCCTGGTATATGAACTTGGGTTCAATATTATACTACCTTACCAAGTGGAAAGAAACCATATTAATGTCTTGTATGTATTAATGTCTTGGTGTTGTGAAGGGTAATTTAATTGTGAATTGGGTGCAAGATTTTCAGTTTCCAGAAACTGATGAATAGCAGGTTTTTGAGGTTATCAGTTAATCTGTTGTAATGAATGCTCT
Organism: Pandion haliaetus; assembly: GCA_013401275.1. Taxonomy (NCBI): domain Eukaryota; kingdom Metazoa; phylum Chordata; class Aves; order Accipitriformes; family Pandionidae; genus Pandion; species Pandion haliaetus. The sequence goes on along the minus strand of VYZV01000883.1, from coordinate 172,250 downwards.
TCATTACATGCCTCTCCTTGTTAATTAGAAGGGATTTTTACTCCTCTTTATCAAGTCAGGGCAACTATATTACCTTTGCCTCTGTACTGCTTATGATAAAGTGTGTATCCAGATCATTTTGTGAAGTGTCCACGTGAATATTTAATTGCATGTGCATCCACACATTCATAAACTGTGTTTTCTGAGCTCCAACCTGATGATTATTTAAAACATTAAAAAAATCCAAAATATAGATTGTTTAATCTCTTTTTATTTATACTTATCCGTATAAATTCGCCTTTTCTGTGTAATGATGTGTTTATGACATTAATTACCATGCCACTTTAGACCAAGGCAATTAATCACTGCTACACACTACAGAAACAATAGACTCAAAATCAAATTCTCTAAGTACAGAGGTGAAGCTTGTACCTTCCGTAAATGAAAACCTGCCTGACAGAAGGGAATTTGTACCCTGGTTTGGATCTTTTACCTGTATTTATTTGAAAAACAAAGCCAAAACAAAACACAAACAAAACCCCCACCTATTTCCTGCTCTGTTTCTTTCCTACAGGTTGAAGCAATACTTGTAAATATATTTGGTGGGATCGTGAACTGTGCCATTATAGCCAATGGTATTACCAAAGCCTGCCGAGAGCTTGAGCTGAAAGTACCTCTGGTGGTCAGACTGGAAGGTGAGTGCTAATGGTTTCAGACAAAAATTGTCCCTCAGGGGCACAGTAATCCACTTCAGCTTTCTTCGATCTCTAAGCTCTAAACAGATTAGTCCCACACAATACGAGTATGTCCAATTCTTCATCCATAGCATGGCCTGAAGTCAATAAGCTCTTTTCTTACATATTTCTGTATTCCTGGTCCCTGGTGATACTTGAAGCAATGAAATTCTGCAATGAAAGCATTATGGTTTTGCTTGTAAGATTTGCAATGCAAATAGAAATTATTTTGATGCAAGTTTCTGTTTACTGGAAGGTATTTCTTTTTCAAATGATTTTTTTCCATTCCATTATTGCTAAACCTGCAGCAATATATAGTTTTCTTAAATTTAATCCTATAGCATAATTAAAAGAAAGATGTTAGAAACAGTATTTTTGAGAGAGAGGTTACTGTAATACGTTCTTCGGCCCAATTATGCAATCCAGCTAAAATCCATTAAAAACCAGAAGATTTGGTAATGATAAGGAGTATTTTTTTTTTAGTACATCCAGCATTGTTAAACTGGAAACAAAAAAGTAATAGAGAGGTAACGAAGAGCACTCTTCAGCAGTTACTGGCTTTAACATAATGGCAGTGGATATGGAGTTCTGTCTGTAATTTCTGAGAAGTACCCTGAAGGAAGAAGGGAGATTCTTCCTCCGCCATTGAATGAGAAAGTGCTTTGATTGAAATCAGCACACAACTCTGGTAAGCTTAAAACATTTCTTTCAGGCTAAGTAGGTTTGGAAAATAGAGATTTTTCTGTTTTGTTTTGGGTTTTTTTTGTTTTTTGTTTTTAAGCCCCGTTTCTCAAAAACATCAATATTCATGTTTGGGTGTGTGTAAAGAGCATAAAATGTCCTATCACTCAGCATTGGTGATGAAAGGACGAAATGCATCCCTTTATGTACCTGAGATACAAAACAAAGGTTTTTTTAACAATAAGATAGAGGGAGGAGGAAAAAAGTTCTGAATACACCAGACTTTTTCCTTTTCAAAAAGTAAAGTCACCAGGACTCATGATGATGCAGATTACACATGAAGCCCTTTGGTTAGGGGGGTACTTGTTTTGCTTTTCATGAGAAAGCAGGGTTTTCCCATCCCTCTTTCTCGTGCTGCATTACACATGATATGTAGTTCACGTCAGGGGAGACCACAGCCTGTGACATGCAATTTTGTCCTGTAAAAGTTCTGCTGTGCATTCCACTGCAGGGTTTGAACACTTTCCAGAGTGCATTCTTGGTTTAACGTGGGTAGACTTTTGCCATGCTAAGTGCAGGAAAATGTAAATAAAATGGATTTTAGAAACAAATTGTGAAAATTTTCTTTGGATGATGCAGCACCACTAAACACCTTAAAAGAGTAAGTAGGTAGTTTAATATGGATGAAAGAGAGACTGATGGATGTTGGTTAGAAGCAGGAAAGTTTCATAATATAAAATCTCATTGTTTATCAGCTCTAGGCAATGTTTAGCTTTTTGTCATAGCAAAAAACTTTTCCTGTCTGTCATAGCTGGGAAAAAGTTCATCTGTCAGATCTGCAAGACTTCTCATCTATTGCAGCTGTTATTTTTAAAGTGAAGATACTGGAAAAGCCGTTAGTTTTCCTTCTGAACAAGGTAGTTAGAAGTTGTTTCTATTGCAATATTTGAAATCGGTATAAGAGAAACAAGAAAATCAACTTGCTCATTTTAAACTGCAGTCTGCTAAGTCTGCCACCAGGTTTTCTTGACCTTTCTCCAGTACTTTTGATACTTCCATGATTGTACACAAGTAAGGGTGATTTTTTTTTTTTTTTTTTTTTTTTTTAATGTGACTTCTGGGAGATTGCAAGAGGCAAAGCAGTCCCTGGGCTGAATGAGGAGAGTCCCAGTGCTACTGCACTGTGGAGTTTGTCTGGAAGAGAAGGTGTGGAGCAGGAGTGCTTCTGCCTGGGGGTTGCAGAAAGCCCTGCAGAGGTGACTGCATGGTGCCTGTTGTCTTGTGCCTGTGACCTTTATGAGTCATACCCTGCTTCAGCCACAGAGATTGAAGCTGAATTTTCAGAATGTCGAACACAGATTTTAATGCAAACATCTTTTGTTGACCATCTTCCAATGACTGCTCACTCTTTACTAGGTTTGTAATGATGCTTCTCCTAGACGAGTTGCTGGCTCCGGAGACAGCGATACCACATTTTCTTCAGGAAACTCTGCCCCAGAACAACACAGCAAAGTCTCACTTTTGCATAATATTTATCTCTAAAGTTTTTTAATTCCTTCTCTCATTCCTAGTGTTACCCATTAGTTCATCCTAAATGAAGAGCTACGATGCTTACAACCTTCAGATGTTGTACTTAGAAACTGTTAGATTGCAACTCCTGCTTTCTCTGCCTCCTTAATCACCCAACCAAGTAATACATATATATTTGGTTCTTTTAATCTTTCCTCTGAAATCAGTTCCTCTGGATCCTTAATCATCTTCATTGTTCTTCAAATTCACACTGGGTTATGTAAACATATAAGGATTTTGAATTAATAATGAATACTTTGGAAGTAATAAGGCTATCCAAGACTTTTTAAAACATCACTGATAACATTTTACACTTCAAAAGAAGAAAAAGGGACAAGCACTTTTTTGGATTTCCATTTTGAATGTTTTTCCAACAGAAGGTTCATGTTTATTCCCATAAATCTTAACAGATTTGTGACCCGCACTTAAAGAGTCTTTGCCCACATGCACCGTATTACAAATGTCTTGATGACTAGAGTTTTAATCAGTCAAATCTGTCTTGATTTAGCAGGATTCTGTAGGCAAATCTTTGTTCTCAGTTGTATAATAATTACAAGCTGTTTTACTAGTGGATAAAGAAAGGATTAGTCTCCTCTTTGAAAATGGTAACTTCATAATTGCATGTATTTACTTGCCTTGTCAGTAAAGAACTCACCAGCTGAGATGCAGGATTACTGTTGTTTAAGAGGCTCATGGACAAATGGAGAAACTACATATTCCAAATTTTATCTTTTACAGATGTAGAAAACTAACTTCTGCTGGTTTTATGCAGGATTTTTTTTCCCCCTTTAAAATGTAATGTACTTTGATTAAGTTTTGTGAAAACTAAATAGGAGTGCTGAATGGAAGCCAAACCTTGTTTCTCATTTATGTAGCTCAGAGTTAGATGAAAAGAGGAAAGAAGAAAAAATAAAATTGTGAATTAGATGCCCTCTTCCTATGCTGGAAATTTTACATTCTTTGTCTTTCAGCAAATTAATTCTCTGCCTCTCTGGTCTTAGAACAAGAAGAATTGGGAGGAATTAGAACTACTTAATATGTTGAAATGCAGCTAGAAGCAAGTTGGCTTTTATTCAAATGTTTGAATCCAAAATTTCTTGTTATATTTTTCAGCCATGTGATTTGTGACCTTCTGTGTTCTTCAGAATCTAATGATTTTCTAAATACGTTCAGAAATCTTTTACACAGAAGTAAAATTTTGCTTCAGCTTGTATATTTTGCTCACGATTATGGTTTATTATGTATGTCTGTGATTTTTAGTATCCCAAATTGCCTATTAAGAGAGAAGAATGGAGTACCGCAAAGTCACACTTAGAACTTTATTCATATCAACCTCGTCAGACATCCTGGGTTTAAACCTTCAGCACAAATTTAAATGTGTCTTTCCCAGTTAGGTTGTAAACCTGAGGCAGAGGAAAAGACCAAAATATTCTTGGGGAAAAGTTTAAGATAGAAAAGGGCAAATGGGGTGGACAGAATAGAAAAGGTATAGGCAGTGAAAGTTGATTTATTCTTGACTGCAGAGCCAACAGCTACAAGATATGTAAGCCACCAAAACTTTGTAGGTTCCCTAGCTAAAGGTCATTAATTAAAGCTTACCACTAGCCAAACCTCAAGTCAAATGTTGTTGACTGGAGGTTAGGTAGTGATGAACTTCAAACCTTGTCCCTTATTCTCCAGTGCCTCTGTCTTTGAGACCTGGGAGCCTATGAGTTTCCAGCTTGTGGGCTAGCAGAAATGACATAACCTGGATCCGTGCTGGGGGTGGGGGGGAAATTGGGCTCTTAATGCGCTCATCAGTGTAGCGTATCAAAGCTGAAACATTGCTATTGATAATGTAACATGGTCACAATGCGTTCATGTCAATAACAATTTTCAGACATACTGCATATTGTGAAATATTTTGTCATAGCAGAATGTTTTGGGTAGATCAGATTATTTTTTTTGTCAGCCTTCTATTTGTTAGGATATACCAAATGTATGTAACTGTGTCTTCCCCCCCTTATATCTTATTTACTTGAAAAGCTAGAAATGGCATTGCGTAATCTTGCATCCTCTCCAGCCATCAGCATGAAACAGTGGCAATTTAGCCTGTTTCTAATGGGTTTATGACAGTGCAAGTGAATAAATGAACATTATCAGAATCCTGTGGAGTACGATTGGGGGCGTTTCATTTGTTTGTTTTCATTCAACCTATGCAGCCCTCTTGATTCATTTGTAACAATGTGTATTAGTATAACCTTACAATTTGTAGAAACATGCTTAGATAGAATATTTATTACTAGGGTTTTTAGGTAATGAGTTGAATAGATTTTCTTTACTAGTGACAGCAGAGATTTCAAGGCCACAGCAGTGTAAACGCAAGAGATTGCATATACAGAGACAGAGAGGTTGTTTCAGAACCCAGGTTTCAGAAGGAGGATGTTTAGATTAAAGAGCCTGAAGGTATATGCTGATAAAATTACATCTTTCCTGTTTTTCTCTGGAGTGTTATTGACAGTAATATGTGTCAGAAGAAAAAAACTTCTTTATCTCATTATAAAGCCATTCCCTTAATAGAGTCCAGTTTAAAAAAAAAAACAAAACAAACACACCAAACAAAAAAAAAAAATCCAGCAACAACAAAAGCCCTGTAGTCTTCAGTCCTGTGAATTTTCACTGTGTCTCAGTTGGCTAGTGAAGGGCAGGTTATTTTGATAGCCTGTGTATGGGATTCTGTTTACAGTTCTCTGACACCATCCAGTGGCAGGAGGTTAATGTTAGAATAGTGGGATTATTTATTTGTTTATTTTAACATCTACTGCAATAAGATTGTAGATTCTTAAATGTTACCAGTGTTTTCTGAACGTTTAATTTTAAAACTTTTACCTCTGCTTTCAGCAGGATCTCATTATAATTTCCATATTTTCCATATGTCTAAAGCACTTATCACAATGGGATAAAAAGCTATCATTAAAAAAAAGAAAATTACAGCAAGGGAAATGCTTGCTGAAAAATATGTTTAGTTGTATGGCCTGCCTATAAAACAGTATTTTATTTAATAAATGCAAAGCATATCCTTACTTTCTTGACTGCAATGAGATTTTTTTTCAGCTTTCATATTTTCATTTGCCTGCATGAACTCCCCCATCCCTTCTTAGTGGCCTGTGTTTTGTATTGATTTTGTAATGCATGTTAGACAAGTGGTCTGTAGAGCAATCACTGCAGTGCAGAAGAGATCCAATGTGTTGTTCCCACTCTGACCTGCTAGTAAATTAATATTGGCCACTTAGTGAAGAGCAAAACTTAGTTTTAAGTACGTGGCTATCACAAACATCATAATATTTTCCCCTGTGGGAAAATTTCCCTCTTTCCATTTTTTTTTTCCTCACAACACTTGGTCTTGTAGACCCCTATTTGAGAGATCGGTACAATCTTGACTGTTTAAAATGTTTATCACACTTGTATTTAAGTAATAGATAAAACCTTCAAGACTTGTTGAGAATCACTATATGAATATGAGGAACTTAACAGAGAAGAGAACCTTTGTAATGCCTTCTGACTTCCCTGTATAGTTCTGTACTGGCAATTAGCAGCTTCCACGTTATGTTATATAGGATGGTTGGAAAAAAATCAAATATTATGCTCTTTTTTGCCCATAGTATTCTTTTTTCTATAGGAAAAGTCCTGTACGCTTCTGGATGTTACTGTGCAACCAAATCCCCCTTCTGTCAGAGATTTCAGATGTCTTTGACCTTCCTACACAAGTCCCACAGTGTGTCCTCTGCATATCGATGGGAAGCATGACCTCTTCTGCCAGTGCTTTTAAACAGCTAGCAGATGGGGTCCCACATTCCTCTTCCAGACACCTGCCTCTCCTATCACAAAGTGCTGGGGCCTGCTGCGACAGAGATGTCTTTGGGCCCTTTCAGTGCTGGAGTGGGAATCCTGACTTGAGTACGCTGATAAAACAGACTTTTGAATTTCTCTACTTCTGCTGTACAATTTCAGACGTTTGTGAAGTCTGGCAAAACCCCAAAATCTCCTTTTAAAATGAGCATTGTGGAAGTTGCGTAGTAAAGAGTATGCTCCTTGCTTGGTTAATAATTAAGGGTATAATTGGTGTGTAGCTCCAAATATAATTAAAATTCATTTTGCTAGGTCTAGGAATTACGAAGTAATTAAGCATTTTGACATGGCAAATGAACAAGGAACTTGATGTGGAGGAGGGAGCTAGAAATGATCCTAAAGAGGATCAGCTCAGAGTCTTGTGCTTGTGACTAGTGTGTGATCCTGAGGTGTTGATTCCATTTCCTCAGTAGGATATCTGACTCCAAGTCCTTCTACGGTGCAGAGCATATTGGCGATCAAAACTGTCACTTGGCTTTGCTGGAGAACGCTCTGGAGAATTTATGTTTTCTGTTTGTCTTTTGTTTTCCATCAAGAATGAGCTAGAGTATATGGGAAGATGATGTACTTGTCTCTTATACATGTGAAAAACATGCTTTCCTGAAATACCTTCTTTAATTTATGCATTTTTTTTTTCTTTACTGTGCCCGTAGTCTGTTGACTAAATTTGAGTTCTTTATGTGCAAAATGGAGCACTCACAGACCAGAGGAGGGAACGGTCATATGCTGAATGCTTCAGAGATCTCTGTGTTCGCCCTTTTTAGCAGAAATGCAAAAAAGCGTATTCAAGAGCAGCTCAAAGGCAGTTGGATTTTCAGGATTACCCAAATCTTTGTCTTTCAGTAGCCCATTTTGCAGCTTTCAGTTAACACAAGTGAATTTTAGTTATTGTTGATGCAGGGATGGCTGATTAGCTGTAGCTGATTGTTGCTAATAAATGTGTTAAATCTTCTGAGTGTCTTAAAGGCCTGATTCACGGTCCATTATCCACTGCACTTGCTGGATGTCCCTACTGACTCTGGTGGATGTTGGATTGACCCTCTAATCTTCACAAAGCCCTTCTTGTGGATTCAAGTGCTATTATCAGATTGCATTGTCTGTCAAAATTGTCACTGAAATTAAGAGTTCCTCCTTCTCAGCTCAGTCTAAACCACTCGTTGAATCTGTTGTTAAACTGATGTGTGGTTTGAAGCATTAACAGCTTTTATAGAGATTTAGTAGAAGATGCTCATTTATTCATTAATATTAATTACTAATTATAGTCAGTGTTCTTTTTTAGGAACAAATGTTCATGAAGCCCAGCGTATTCTTAATGAAAGTGGACTCCCCATCACCTCTGCAAATGACCTTGAGGATGCAGCAAAGAAGGCAGTGGCTAGTGTGGCCAAAAAATAACAACGTGAGGATTATTCATCTAGAAAGTGTGTGCGTTTCACAGGACATCCTTCCTGTTGTTATTTCGGAGGGGATTAGTGGAGTTTTTCTGAGCAGTTATCAGTGTTGGTGGACTTAATTTGTGATACATGGCAAACTCAGGCCATAGGCTTGCAAGTTAGGCTTCAGAAATTTTGCAGCTAAGTTCTTGAAAAGTTTGTATGTCTTCATCTAATTTTGGTAATTTTGTTACTTAGAATTGTAATAAGTAATGTTTCACTTCATAAAGCTCTTTTTCTGCCTTCCTTCCAAAATTGTCACTGATAAACTTATGATAAGATACAATAATTAATAATTGATTTCTATCAACAGGATCATTCTTTAATCAAACACATGTAGTTCACCCATTTCACAATATTTTCTTTTTTTTTTTTTATTGTAAAGAGTCAGCAAACTAATAATGGTTTATATTTTTTATGGACTTTTGCAATGATGTAAAAAATTTGTGCTTTACAATATCTATTTTTATTCAAATGAATAATGTTTATTTTCTTTTTCAGAAATCACACATTTTGCCTTAAGATGATTTTCTTTTGTAGATGCCAAAGTATACCTCACAACAGGGAAAGGGATTGAATAGTTGGTAGTGAAAGGACCTTCCTTTGTTATACTGTGTCTATAAGCCGGAGAAATGTAATTCATTTTATTTTCTCGGTTTTGGAAATAAGGTGCAGTATTTCTAGGTGTAACAGTGCCGTACAGAGAGCTCTAGGAGGATGTGTCTGCCAGTAAGAAAATGGCTGCTTTTTAAAATAACCTCTTTCATAAATATGTTGCTGCTGTGAGGTTTTAAAATAAGATGAGAACCTGAAGCAGTTTTCTGTCAGGAGCATGGAGTATTCTTCAATTGATTTAACTTCCAAAAAACATGTCTGATTTATTGGGAATAAAACACGGATGAATTTTTCCATTTTAAAACTATTTGATTTCTCAGGAATCAGTAAAAATATGTACGAGGAAAAAAAAAAATAGACGTTTCAGTACTCAGATATTGACCGAGATTTACTTTGATTATATATTCTTTTGTAACAGTCAAAATTCAAGCTGTTAGTTACACAAATCATTCATTCAGGGAACAGAAGGCAATACCAAATGGCTTGTGTAACTAAAGAACTCAGTACAAATCTCACTCAGCCCAGGAATTACATGCTGAAAATCATCAATAAATTTGAACAGTGAACAAATGAGTGGATATTATGATCTGGTCTTGTAAATGGGCAAAGAGGTAAAGATTTGTCTAATAAATTCTTAATTGTGATTTTTGAGCAGCTCTAATCAATACTGTGTTCTACTTAGAAAAATGTAAATAAATTTTTCTTGACATTTCCATTAAAACTGTTACATTCAAAATAAATTATCTGCACTAATCTCTGGCTCTTGACACAAATAGTATAGATAGGTTGCTATCATCAATTACTGTAGGTTTTTTCTTCTCCATTCCTTTCTCTACGTATTGCTCAAGGAAAAAATGTATGACCATTAGAATAGCAATAAATATGCCACTAGGTATGTACTTATTGACTGAATGAAGAAGGGTGTCGTTAGCAGTTCTCGTGAAGGTGCATAGAAGCACACTGCTGTGAAGGAAGAAATGTTTACCTCACCACAATAAATAAAAAAGTCACACTCTATTTTATATATTTTAATACTGGAAATAGAAGCATTCTGTGGAAGAACTGTTTATGCAATGTTGTCGCACACTGTGTATCTAACTTCCTCTCTCAAAACCATTCATTGTGTGTGTACATTATTATTCTGCAAAGATTAACACTGTGTATACCGTTTCATCGAATAAATGTAAAAATGGACACATTTAATGACTTTGTCCTTTCCATAAAATAGAAAATTGTTTGTCTGTTGTATTGTGTTCTTCCATTCAGCATTTTGTTACAGGTGGGTGAAATCAAATGCTTAGGAATTCAGTTTCAGCTGGGGAGTACTGATACACTCTTATATACGTGCTTTTTACCTAAAAAAGTAGATCTTTCTCTATATATCTTTTTTTATGCGTAGGCTAATGACAGTACATACAAGTTTTATTCCTCTTAAGCCGTATACAGAATAGAACGGTATAATGTGTAATTTTCAGGTATCACATGGAAAATTTCATAAGCTCCGAGTTTTTATTTTTGAACGTTTGGCATTTCACTTGCACCAAGGCACTGTCTGTAACCAGAGGCTGTCTTCCTGTGTTCAGCTTGCTTGGTGTGGCGTTGTGGACCGGTTTGTTTTTATTTGCATGGGTCATTTCTCTGTGTATGGAAACGGTGTTAGTTTTGGTCTCCCTTGGAAAGGCATTTTAGTTACATTTCCTGTGATCTTTAGCTGCTATAAATTGCAAGTAAATGCAATGCCTAGAAGGGATGCTTTTGTCTTTGCTCAAGCATGCAGAGTTGCAACCTGGCAAGAGTGTGGTTTGCTGTCCTCAGCAGCTGTCTACCTGATTGCTGCTCCTCCGCTCCAGCCAGCTTCTATAGCTTAAACGCAAAAGGCACGTACATGAGAATTGCCCCTCCCGCAGAATGCGAACAACAGTGTAAGTGGTGGGTAAGTTCCAGTTAATACCCTTTGTGAAAGTTTTAAGTGGGATTTAGTTAACCTTTAAATCTTGACATTTCAGCCTGTATTAATAAAGCTCTGTAGGACTGGGCACTTAGAAGGCAAAACAGGAGGAAACTTAGTGCTGACGTTGTGTTACATCTTTAAAAAGACACCTTTTAAATTCTCACAGCAGAACTGTAGCAGCTGGGAGTTCTGGAGTAATGTCCTTAACGTGCATCTACTATCCCATTTGTCAGGCCTGTTCTTCCCTACATCCGGAAAAGCAGCTGGTATCATGCAAAATTGCTGTGATTGGAACAGCATGTCAGTGCAAATCAGTCAGTAGATGAGATCCTGAGCAGAGCTGTCCCTTTGCAGCGGAGTCTGCTTCCCCAGTCAAGAGCAATGCTGTGCCGCTTGCCTTGCCCTCCGAGGTGAGCCTCGCCTGATGACCTTGGGGATTTTCAGACCTGGGCACCTACAATAACCTCTGGTTATTATAGGTCAGGTTGGTCCAGATGGTCCCTTTGTGCTGAGAGCTGAGCACAGCACTAGCTGAGTGTACCAAGAGTGGCCCGAAACAGGTCTGAGCAGCCTTGCTGGGCTGGAAGAGCCGGGAAGTCTGTGCACACAAGGCTAGGTGCTGGCAAAACCATGTCCTATAAGGAAAGCTGTCAACTTAGTTACAGAAATCCAAAAACCTCCTAGGCTTAGTGCTCTATTGCATGACACGTAAAATGCTAGTAGTAGATGCTGCTGTAAGCCTCTGAACTGATTGCGAGATTTCATGCCTTGGTTTTTTTGGGTTTTTTTTTTTGCTGCCTTTCAGAGAATTGGAATTTCTTTTGAAGTCAAGGTCAATTCTAGCAAGAGGCAAGTGGGGGAAAGCAGGTCATTGCATGTTTTGATTTATCATCTTAGGTGTTTTCCCCTTCCTCTACTAAACTTCCTGGGGTTTTCCCCACTTTTCCACCCACATAGCTCACTCCCTGTGCTTCCTCACTACTTATGGTGTCATCCTGAAAACTGGCAGAGTCCACGCCACTGGGTTTTGCTAGGTTTGCATGGTTAGGCCGGCTGGTCCGGAGCTGGAAGCACCGTGTGAGCAGCCAGCTGCCAGTCTGGGAACTGGGTGTGCTCTGGTCAGCCCATCTGTCAGCGCCAGCCTAACACCAGGCATCGGCGGTCAGGTGCAGCTGGTGTACGCCAGCCTAAAAGCCATCCTAGAGTTCTATCAATGCCTCTTCCCTACTTGTCCATTCTTGTCCTGGGAGGCTAAGACTTTGACCTCCTGTGTTCTTCACTCGCTTCTATACGACAGGAGCAGAGTTCTATAAACGCAGGAGCAGAAATGGGCTGAGGAGCAGTTTGACTTGCCTGTTCAGGAGTGCTGGGCTCTGAAATGGGGAGAAATGTGTTTCAGAAAAGTTGTAGACACATATGTTTGTAAGAAATAAGAGTGAAAAGCATAGGAAAGCTTGACACGCATGTAAAGCACCACTTCAAAGAGAGAAAAAATACTCTTCTTCAAAGAGAAATAGTCTTCTTCGAGTCCAGTGTGGACAGGACAAGCCGTGAGGAGCTTTGACTGTGGTAAGGGGCATTTAGGTCAGACTTGTAGCCATGAGGTAAGCCAAGGAACGGCCTGTGAAATCATCAATGGCTGTTTATTTTAGAGTTAGATGAGCATCTGTCAGGGATGGCTTAAGAAGAGTTGATTTTTGCCTCAGGGCAGAGGGATGGATGAGGTGACCTTCCAGCCTGATCTGATAGGATTTAATGCTTGTTGGTAAGGTTTTGTTTTCTTATTTTCTTCCTAACTTGTAGGTACAGAGAGGAAAAAGGAGGACAGATCTGGTGGATTCTTGAAAGAAACTGTTTTTAATTTAGTCACCAAGAATGATCTGCAGCTGCCAGGGAAATGAAAAGCAGATTATGCAAACTCAAGACGTTCCCTAACAATGGGAGCAGTGTTATTGCAATGCATAAAAGGCTGAGCAGAGAATTAGGGGTATCTATCAACTTTAATATGTTTAATTTAAAAAGGAACAGGTTGCACCAACAATTTTTTTTCTACTTAATGAGGCCCATTCATAAGTAGAATAACAGGATTTGCCTGTCACCCAGAGGAAATCACGGTATGTGTATTTGTACTTTGGTGCAAAACTTGTGTTGATCGCAGTGATTTAAAACTTTTTTCCAGCCCAGCTGCAGTCAGTTTGATGTCAGGATCCTTTCATCCAGAGACAGATGCACCCTTGGTAGAATCCTGAACACGTCTGTGTCTTTGTTCAGCCCAACAAAGTACCAGCTAAAGATTAAAACTAAAAGTATACATGAATTATTGCATATTATTCCTCAGAGGTAACTGCTATGAGATAAGATTTGGCTTATCCAAGATCTGGTAGCCCCCTCCTGCAGACTGCAGAAGGATCTTTAGTGCATATGTGATTTTGGCCTTTTACATTTCTCTATTCCACCCATGTTTGTGGGTGCTGAGTGTTGTAGGGACAGTCATAGTAGAACATTGCATAGCATATGATGCTCCCCATTTCTTGGGGCCATTCCTTTTCTATGGGACTTGGAGCAGTGAAGAGGGAAAAGGTTTTCTGTGTATCTTGGATCACAGTGCCAGGCTGGAGACAGGACTCACCTCCTGTTGTGGCGTGTTGATGGACGCAGGCTGCTTCCGATGATCTACCCCTTCCACGTTCTGTTTACGTAAGTACAAAGTGGCCTTGATGGGCAGGCAGAGGGCAAAAAACTGGGGGGAGCCCACAGGACTGGATAGGGATGGCAGGTGGGCCTCAGGGAAGGCTCTGCTCCGCATGTCTTCCGTATCTCACCCTGCTTGCAAGGAAGAAGCTCCACATTGGAGTTACAATAGTTTCCCATATCTGCCCTCCTTTTGTCCTTGGAGTGCTCCCACGTCATCAAGAAGGAGAAAGCAAGAGCTATGCCATGAGGACACTATTCCCTTCTCCCATTATCGTGGCTCAGGAGATGCCTCATTCTGGACCTCCTTGTGTTTGCAAAGATGGGGGAACAGCCTGGCCCTCAATTCCCAATTAAATCTAGGCTAATTTGTAATGAAATCTAACAGGGATAGCCAAGTCTGGAGAGAAGGAAGCAAGTGACAGAAATAGGTTACTCCATGAATTAAGTGCTGTTGGGATGTGCAGCATGATGGGATTTGGAAACTGGGTCCTTTGTATTTACCAGAGCAACTCTTCTGAACACTCGCATGCATACAAGCAAGGCATCGTCAAAGAGGTGACAGTGACAAAGTATTGGTAAGTGAATCTGGGAAAGGAGGGCTTGGAGTTATCAAGTGTAAGAGTTTTTGCATTTCTCTAGATACAGAGATGAGAAAATGAGAAATTTGATCTTTCTATTATAATCGACATAAAGAATTACAGGGCAGCAAAAGGCCACACAGCTAAACAAAGCTGTTCCCCTTAAGTTTATTTCAAATGTCTCTCTGCTTCAGCACTGTGTCCTTCAAGACTTTCTCTCTGTAATTGCATGTGGCAGCCTCTTTACAGCTAGATGCCGATTGCTGCTCTCTGGCCGCTCCAAAACAGAAATAAAAAAAAATAAAAAACCAAACAGCAAGCAAGGGCATTGCAGCAAGTACTTAGGAGAGACCTTCCTCCTTTGTTTCACAGATGGGTCTGTAGAGGGGTTTATAAAATGCCATTTTGTTTACAAGCATTGTTTTGTTTGGCTCCATGACGGAACACTGTCGAATACTCAGCAGCTCAGTCCCCATAACAACTCTCCTTCCTTGTGCTTCCATTAAAAGACTTCACCCTGCAAGGCAGCACAGTTCAGGAAATAGATGGTATTTGGTGCCCTGCCTTACCTGGGCCGCTTGCTTAGCAAAACTGACCTTTTGCCCCAGCTACGCGGGACCAGAGGCTTCATTCAAAGGATATTGGCAGCAGCGTGGTGTTAATCTCCTACAGTTGTAATATCCTGGTCGGTAGGGGAGCCAGGTTTGTGAAAACAGACAACCTGCAGCTTTGGAGGGGTTCATGCTGTGTTTCAATAGAAGAGCAGCAGCGCTGCCATTGAACATCGGAGGGCTTATCCTCCCTCTGCCACCACGCAATGGGTGAGATGGGGTTTGCATAGCAAACACAGACCAACGTGGCTCCTGCCCTTATGCACCTCTCTACCATGTACAGACAAGCTCAAACTTTACTATGAAGGTGTAAATCCTTTCTTTATCATTAGAAGATATCAGGCCTAAAACCCTCTGCTCCTGCATGGGTCGTTAGGATGTGCTTGACTCACCTCTGAAAAGGGTGCCAGGGAAGGCAGTGGGTGTTGGCAGCTCCGAGCAGGGAGCTCCTGCAGACATTTGGGCAAGCCAAGTTGTGAACTCACCCTCCCTTTTTGCTCACGCTGAGGTTGATGGGGTGCTTTTCTCACTGTCCCTTTTGGTTTTCCATTTTCTGAGGGAAATATGAAAAGAAGGACTTTTTAGGAATTCTGCCTGTAGCGTTCTAGGAGCATCCCTGACTGATGTCAATAGAAATTGCTAAGGCTGGCCCCAAAAAATTAGTATTAATAGGAAGTCAGACAAGTTCCCAATATTCTTCTTGGACCTTCTTAACCTGTCCATTCACTGAACTTCAGCTTCATTGATTAGCACTGCTCAACCTAAACCCCGAGTTCCTGAGGTACTGGAAAGCCCTTAGTGACAGCAGCTTTTTCTACTATTTTCCCAAATGCTTTTCCCATATTGTACAGCAGGAGGAATAACACTTCAGATGTGAAGATGTTAATCCACTTTGAGTTGTGTACTAAACAAGCACATGCAAAACACAAGAAAAATGAAGCAATACATTATTTTTCATTTAATTTTCCATAACTATTCTCTTGTAGCCCCAGTGAAATGTTTGACATAACACTCCTCTACAGCTTGTCCACTGAACATCTGGTAATCAGTCCTTAAATTCGCTTCAGAGAATACTCGGAGCAGAAAATAAATTTTCCTAGATATGCAGAATGTCACTTGCAAAAGAATGAATCTTTATTCCATTATCACCATGACGGGTGCAGGATACTGCTGCTCTCATGTCAATGTCCAGAATGCTGAGTGCTTCCTCATCAAGACAAAACTTTTGAGGACAACAGCAGGCTAGTGTCAGTGTCAGCTCTCCGTGTATACAACTCAGCCTTAGAGCTTCAATGCTATTGATTTCCTTAACATTCATTATCCATCTATTGATTTTTCCACTATCCTCTGGATTATACCCATTGTAGAAACTGCTGCTCGCAAGCCTAAAGGTTTCTTGCTGTCACGCTCCATCTGCTGAAGCCAGCCTGTTCTTGTATGACAGCTGCATTGGCTTTTCTAGTTGGGAAATTCCCATCTCCATCCTCATGAGGCTGCCCTTTGAAAATGGCTTGCTTTCAAAAGACACAGAGGGGTCTGCCAGAGCTGTGCCTCCTTCTAATGATTGATTTCCAGGTTTCATCATTAAGCTTGAGCTTTTTCACATCACAGCTCGAGTTCTTCCCCAGTCATTTCCAGATCTTGCAAAGATCTGAAAATGCAGCAACAGCAGCGGAGCAAAGCCCATGTTTGCAGCCTGTATGGCAGGACTTTTATGTACGCTCCCTTTTGTTCTGCTATCTGTTGCCGGTGTAACAGAACCACCCACACGCTGTGTTTGAGTCTCTTCTGAGATGAGTATTAAAAGCAGGTAAGTCAGAAAGTGCCTGTGTCACTACCAGCCTTCAGGACCAGCTGTGGAGTATCTCTACAGGTGTCCCAGGCCCCCCCATTCCTAACTCGATATACATGGTTCACAATGAAACATTAATTTGGCAACTCAAGAGTAGGTGCTGCTTCAATGGTTTTCAGTAACTTCCTTTCCGCTCCTAGCATAGCAGTACCACGTCTGCTCTAACACTAGGGAGAGGTGGCTGAGACCCACCGTGTCTGTAAATGCCTCCTATTTCAGTGAAGCTGAGCTGCCTCTGAACTGGAAATGTGCTCACCGGGTCTTTCAGCCTGATGTTTTTACAGGGTGGGTGATGGAGACTGTGGAAAGATGCCTTTGAATATGTCCTCTGGTTGCGTAGCTCAATTTGAGTCACTGGGGAATACCTCTGCTGTAGAAAACCAATGTTAAAATTGCTGTGCATTATGGAATGGACATAACAGGCCTTTCAGCTCTGGAGGCTGGACAGCGGAGTTTACTCTGAACGTGCTGTAAATACACCAAAGACATTTTGGGTAAATGTTAGCTAAGTCCTGACATGTTTGCAGCACCTGATCAGGGGTATCAACAGAGTTGTTAACAGGACTGCTTGAAGGATTTTGTGAGCCATGCAGTCAGGTGTAACACAATTTGGTGTATTTGCTTATTGGAAATGTTTGTCTGAAAGCTTTTACCAGAAATCCTGATTCTTGGTAAAATGAAAATTTTGAAGTGTGAAAATTTGGCCAACATTTAGATTTGTTCACAACTGAACTGTCAGAACTGATTTTTTGGAGCTGAAGGATCCCTGGAAGATTCCCGCTTTTCCTAGTAGTATGCATAAATGCAATATTGTGATGAAAATTTTAATGGGTAGGATTTTTCCACCACACTTTCCCCCTTCAATTTTCAATCAATTCTCTGTCTTTCCCCAGGAAGGACAAAAGAAACCAGACCGGTAAAACCAAAACAACTTTCTGATAAAATTCTACTTATTAATTAGGCACAGTAAATACATCCTTAACAGTGTAATGTTTTATCTCTCAGGCCTAAGCTGTGAGTGGGAGAGTGGGGTGAAGGCTCTCGCAGGCGGAGCAGCCCCAGCATTTCTGTTCTGCCGGCTGCGGGAGGACCCTTTGTGGTGGGAGCAGCTGCTGCAGCCCCTTGGCTCCCATCCATTCCCTGCCTCTCCAGACTGGCTGGATGCCAGCAATTAGAAACTAATTGAGAAGCTTTAAAAATGCATCTCTTGCCCATTCCTTCTGCTCTGTTTAATCCTCTGCCAATCCCCAGCAGAATTCTGCACAAGGGATTTTGCACCGCTTTACTGTTTGCTCAGTGTTCGGAGTTAAAGCAGGTGTCTCAACAGAGTGGGGCTGTTCGGGGATCCGGGACGGACTCACTTTTCCTGCTGTCTTCTCTGTTGATCCACCCTCCCGGGCACTCCCCGTTTTTGCAGGAGCTGGACTTGCACAAGCATGTCCAGGTCCCAGAGCTGGTGCACTTACCGAAACCAGTGTGGTACCTGCAGTGCTTTTGGTGGTGTGGAGATCAGGACACGGATATGTGAGAGCAGGTAACACTGGCAGATACTTCTGTGCATTCTCCTTGTACCAGTTTAAAAATAAAACCTGTTGCTATTGATAGCCTGAGAATTTCCCAGAAGCGGGAAGAAAGCAGCTTCATCTCCTCCTCACTGGCTTCTGGCCATTTCTGGATGCACGATAAATGTATTACTGCATTATTTGCCTGGCAGCAAGGAGCACCGATCAGTGACCAAGGGCCCGTTGTACCCAGCATTATCCAAGCAAGCAACACTGAAGTCAGGCAGTGCCTTGGAAAGTCAGTGATCCTCTTCTGGTTTGTAAGTCTTCCCCTGACTTGTAAGCCATTCCTCATTAGTCCTCAGTGACAGACGTTTATCTTCTGCGTATAGCAGGGAGTGAAGGCAGATATCCACCTTCTTCCTATAGCTTCTGCCCTGGCTCTGCACCTCCTTCGTGCTCACTCCACCTCCTGGCATCCTCCTGCTGTTTGTTTTCTAGTCACCAGGTAATCCAGAATACCAGTGGAGGGTCAGGAGGGTGTTGGACCTTTTTTTTCATCTTTAGACTATGCTGACTCCATGCAGTGTGGATCAGACCCCATGTTATCACTGTCACAACTCTTGTCAGTTTAGTGAGAGCTTTGCCCAAGGAAGGACTTTGAGCACAAGCACTTTAAATGCCCAGTAAAGAGAAAATAAGAAGCTGCTTTGCCACTTGGACCAAGCTGTTCACTGGCAGGGGGAAGATGTTTGGAGCATGTCTTGAATGCGCAGAATAAGCATGGCGACTCTCATCCTTCCTCCTCCTGCCTAGGGTGGCTGCACAGAAGTGCCTGGGCTTATGACAAAGCAGCTTTATGTCACTTTGCTTTTTCCCCTGTTTGTTCCAGTTCCCCAGGTCATTTACCAGAGGAGGACCTGCTTCCACAGGTTTAGTTCTCACCTCTGATAAAGCTCATCAAGAGATTTATGAAAGTAACGTATTAAGATCATGGTCTGTCAAATGTCAATAAGCAGAATAAAGAGCTCAGCACTGCAGTTATAGAGATCCAGCAATTAAAGCATTTGATGAAAGCATTTTATTGGAGTATATATTACCATTTGGTCCAATTATTCTGCCATTAAACATTAAGAATAATTGAACCAAATGGTGCCCAATAGAAGGAATACATCTGCTCTGATGAATTCCTGCCAAAAGGCACTGGGAATCTTAGTACAAGCATTTTGTCAACCAAGATAACAGTATTTTTCTCTCCAGCTGATAAAGGAGGGCTTTTGAATCTTATTTATGACGTATAAATTGGCTAATTTGTTACCAATATCAAACAGCCCATAAGAATCAGGCAGTGTAATAGCTAACAAAATACTGACAGCTTCATCACTTGCTGACTGCATGGAGTACAATATATGCTCAATTAATAGAGAGTGCAATTATCACAGAAACTGTGAGCAGGAACTAATTATACAGAAGCCAATCAAAAACAGCCCAAAGCAAGGCGGGATGTATTTCAAGAAACTGGAGAGCGGTGGGTTTTTTTCTTTTTTAATTTCTTTTTCCTTTTCTGATCTCCATGTTTGCCTTACCTCCATGAGAGGGAAGGGCATGTGGCACCAACAGGACGAACAAGTGAGCCAAGAGCCTGGCCATAATGCTATGAGTGGGCTCTAGCACAGGTTCCAATTTCCATATGAAACAGAAAATCACAGTGTTTTTCTGTTTAAACACATTGCAGTTATGGTGCAACTAGGGATAACCAAAACACAGCTATAGCAATCCCTTCCCTAAGGCATAAGAGACTTGCAGACAGTGACAGATGGGAACACTTTTAAAGGAAATTAAAGGAGAAAATAACATCTTGATATGTATTTTGAAAAAAATGGTGCACTAAAGGAAGAATCTTTTAAACCCCTAGGGAGGGCAGCTTTTAATTTTGGGATAAATACAGTACTGGCTTGTTAAATTACTGATGGTCTCTTAAATACTCAGTGCTTGCTAAAGTAAGAGGTCATGCTGCTTTTTTCACTGGAGTTGAAGAAAAAAAATCTGTATGTGAAAAACATTGATTTAAGATATTTTCCTTGGCCTTGCTTACCTGTAGCTCTCATACCTTCAGTCAGTCTTGGAAAGAAGTCTAAAAATACAGAAATCTGGAAAAAAAGAAAAAGCCCACTAGAGGCAAAGCATATGAAGGGCCAAGAAATTTCCAGTGTTTCAGATACTAAGAATATTTTGAATGATCCTGGTTATCTTCAGTAAATAACATTCCTGACCCTGGAATTAATTTCTATTAATGGAGTTTTAATTAGAAATGCTAATAACTTTTACACACCACCACATTTAGAGGCCACGAAAATAAATGGAGTACAAAGCAAAAACCCCAACCCTAAAGCACTTCAAATCCATAGTCTGGCAGTCACAGATCACCTTCTGCTCAGAAGAGTCCTATCTAGAATTAGGAAGCAAAGTGTCTTACTCACAGGTGACTGGTAAAGGCTTTTTTTTTTTTTTTTTCTATGAGAACAATAATCTTAATTTAAAGTACTGTTGTTGAAGATTTGTTTTTGCACTTGAAGACAAATAGCCATTTGGAATGGATGTTTTTCACTGAAAGTTAGGAAATAACATTCTATACTGAAACTAAAGGAATGTTGTGCTGGTTTTGATTGATTCACATGACAAAACCGTGGCAGAGTCAACATTTATTTTTTTCCTGGATATTTTTTGGTTTTGATAAGAAAACTTTGGTACATGAATTGTACTCTACCTGTGATGTTACATTTTGGAAGCTGCTCTGTGTACATCATTGAAAAAGAAGCTATTGGTTTCCAAGGGATGTTGGAGGGAGGGGGAGCCCAAACTTTTCTTTCCTTTTTTTTTTTATTTTAGGCCAGAGCTATTCCCTGAGATTCCGGGCTTGCTGCAAAACCCTTTAGTCCACAGCCTGCATTTTTGCATGCATGTATTCTCTGCTTAGTGAAAAACAAGGTTGTTTACCAGTGGAAATGATCAATGGCTCCTGCAGGCCTCAGTTCAGCAAAGACATCCTGCTGCAGGAAAGCACTTAAGCATGTGCTTTGCTATAAGCAAAGATGGAAGACAGAAGTTCTGTTCCCTGACAAACGATGGATGGATGCTGATGGTTTTGTTAGTTCGTTTTGTCCTCTGAGGGATTTATTAGACTTTCACCTACTTCCAGCTGGATTGCAACTGAGACCTGCAGAGGAGTTTATTGCTTGCACCCCCCTCAGAAAAGAGTGCCTTGTCCCCCCGTGTCTGGTTCTAAGTGCTGTCACCAACACTGCTGCTTTAGGATTAAGCTGTGAGGCTATTTTTGCTGGAGGATTGATTCTGGTAAGCTACACCCATGGCTTAATACTTGGTGACCTGACCTGGTGGGGAGTCCCCTTCACGATATAGGGTCCTCCGTTGTGCAGCACTCCACATATTCTGGCATCCCGCAAAGCACATCCACGGAGCTCAGGGATTCTCCCAGTGAGCTGAAAAGTCTGGTACAGGTCCTGAGGTGACTGGGATTTGGAATATAAAATTAGTGCTGCCCTGTGGCTGAGAATTAGCTATTGTCAGCAGTTGAATGGCTTAGCCCGCATGCTTGCTCCAAAGAGGAGCGCCAGCTGGCATGAAACCAGGGCTCGCAGGCTTGCCCGCTGCAGTGGCGCTGAAGGCGCTCAGTGTCTTGCAGAACTGAGCTCTGCTGTATTAGTTAGCATCATCAGTAGTAGATACAATGCTGTGTGGATGGGCAGTGTTGCTTAGTGAGAAAAGCACTGAAATGCTGTGCAGGAGACCTGCCTTTTGTTCGTGACTCCCAGCCAGTCTCCTGGGGGACCAGAAGAAAGAAACTTTTTATTTCTTTGTACCTCAGTTTGCTATCTGCCGAAGGACATTGGTTTATTACATAAAACCTAGGGCTGAAGAGTGATATTCCTATTTACTGCTGTATGAAATTCACCATTGTTAACTTACTCAATGTCATTTGTCCATGATTTAAAAATATTCCGAGTGGTTGCATTTATTTTCTTCCAACCTTTGGAGCTGTGAAACCTTTTCAGTTTTTCTGACAGCTATTTAAATCCTGCTTTTTTCAGTTTCTGGTATAAACTTCCAACACAGAGAAATGCTGGCATGCTAGATTAAATAGTTATTTGATGCTCAATATCTTCACACTTGGAGTTCTCCAAGAGCAACCAATAGCACTCCTCTAAACTCCATAATTAGTTTTCCTCACTCCATTTATGACTAATCACGTTAATCTTCTTCTCTGGGTCTGATACTGATAATACAGCATACCTGTGCTCTTCATGAGAAGCAGATTATCAGAGCAGCAGGGAATGTCATGTATACTAATGCTCCAAAGCATTTAGCTTCCTGCTATACCTCTGACAACAGAAATTCCACTTTGCAGGACTGTGAGGCTTGCAGAGTTGAGAGGCTTGGGAAACCGTAGTTAAACCTTCAGCAAAATGAAAAAGAGTTTTTCACAAACATTTCTCACTTTGCCTGGCTCCTGGACACAGCTGTCCAGGCTGCATTCAACATACAGAACTCCCCAGGGCTGGCTCAAGGCTCCTCTACAGACAAAACCAAAGGAGAGGTGATACCATAGCTGCATTGCTTGGGCATAGGAGGGGGAGAAGTGCACAGAGGAGAGCTGTGGTCAGGGAGGAGAAGGCAATTAAGTGTTGTGGGGAAATGCTATAACTGTTCTCTTATTCTGAGTGCAGCTCAGAGCTGGTCTCCGCAGAGTTGTTCACAGCTCAGAATTTGCGGAGCAGGGACTGGACTCTATTTCCTGATATGAAAATAGTTTTTCACTGGCATCTTTATTGGGTGCTTGCCCTGCCAGCTGGGAAGAGCCAGGCAGGGCATTTTCCTGCCCAAGCCCCAGTTCATTTATCTACCTGCACGTGAGTACTGCCATCACAGTCGGTGAGCCTCACTATAAACAGGTGTTAATGCTTTACTGGGTCAGAGCTAATGTAAATCTGTAAGTGCTTTCAATCAAAAAGAGAATATAATTTAGTCCAGATGCTCATTGGCACTGCCGCCATTTGTCAAGAACATCTTGCAGTTCTCTCTGTTTTGCGATATGCTCCGTGCATATTTGATATTCATGTTTCCACATATGTGCCATTTGTTCTGCAGACAAACCTCTCCCAAGGTTCAGGGCCTTGGCAATGGGCAGCTAATTCTTTGGGTTGTCTTCTGCTATTGGGACACAAAGATGTATGCTTGATCTATTCAAGTACTAATCAAGGCTTGAATGACTCCTGGTATCACTCCTATTCATTTTGAGTTGGGAATATATCAACCACAGAGCAAAACGGTGTTTCTCAGCAATGTGTCATAATGATTGGTTATACGAGTGTCACAATTCTGCAAGAAATACAGTAAGTTCAGTTCTATTGCCAGGAGTGCTGCCTCACGGGGAGGCATTTGTAACTAAAACTGTTGTTCATTTGCAGAATCTGTAAGAAGAAAGAAGCCTTGACTGGAAATATGCTGAAAAGCTGCCGTAATAAATTTGACATAATATGCATGACATGGATGGATAGATCATTGTTTGCTAGGCCTGGCAAATAAAATTGGTGTTGTGGAGCCAGAATTACAGGGAGGGAGAAACATTGTTCTACAAGGCATGCTTCAGATAGGAACCAAATTTGAAACAGCTATATATTTTAGTTGTGCTTAAATTGGATAATAAAGAAGGCTTGCTCAGAAATCTTATTGTGCCTTGGAACACACATTGATTTTTTGTTCTTGTGAACTTCTAAGAAAGTTTCTTACTCATAAATAGAAGCACCTGTATACTTTGTATTGCTTTTTAGTGTTATTAAAAGATATTTAAGAAGCAGGTATGAGATACCCACAAAAGAAAGCAGGGAAACAGATGTGTAGCGTTGTACCAGGGAGAATTTTAGGACAAGCATTTTAAATCTCACTTGGGAGATCTTGCTCCTGTTCTTGGTGCTCTTGCAGATTCCCTGTATGTCTTTGGCAAATTACTCGTTCTCTTTGGCCTGTGTTTTCAAACGTGATTTCCAGGTCTGGCGTTTGGATTTCCGGCTGGGTAGCTGCTGTAGGACCTATGTGAAGTATATAAACTATGCAACAGTACCACTTTGGAGTTTTGTACCCTACCATTTATCTGTCTGGATTATGAATTATTATATGCACATACAATTCCTAGCCCAAAGGGAATTTGAACAGTTAGATGATATATAGTATTTAGAAGGATACAAGCTCTCAGTAATATACTGCAGCAATGGGTAAAAGGCATGAATTTGAATAGATGGGAATTGCAGCTTGCAAAAAGAGGCTAGAAAGAGGCAGATAGAATTTAGAATTTTATGGTAGAAAATAGCAATTTTCTGTTCTGGAGATTCTAGCAAGATATCCCTGGGAACGCAATACCACTTCTAGCATGTACAGGGCTTGATTCTGAAGTATGTTGTGGTATGTTACACTCTGCTTCGGAAAGCAGCTATGGGGCCATCCCAGCTATGTCCTGCCTCCATCCATGACTTCTAGCTATGAGATTTAGGGCAGCGGTTTTCAAAAGTTAAGTGAACCAGGCTTCAAAGACATCTTTAAACTGTCTGTGTCTTTACTGGGAACAACTGCATCTTACACTGGTGTGAGGGCTTTCAGCAGACAGCTCTGTCTGAACAGGGGCAGCAGGAGGACAGAAAGTATTCTTCCCAAAGGAAGGACAGATTAATTTTGGCCCTGACAGTAGGAGATGCAAAATCTAAGCAAGGATGGAAGTTGGTCTCATTAAACAGCAAAGCAATTTGCTGAGAACCAACTGCAACCGATGACATTTGGGGAGAGGTCAGTCACTCTTGGACATCTGAAAGAAGGAACGCACCTATGAAAATGCTCAGTGAGCAAAGGCAGGCACAAACCTATTTCCTCTCCCCTCCTAGTGTTCGATGCACGTGTTGATAAGGGGCTCTGGGGCCATGCAGTATTGCCCAGCCCAGACAGAGCATCATTAATATTCCTGACTTGTGGCTCTGTGCTGCTTTGACACCAAGGAAAATGTATCAGTAAAAGAGAAGCTTGTTTTTTCTGTCTATTTCTACATTTGGGAGCACGGTGTGAAAAGCAGTTTTTTACCTTGGAGCAAAATTGCATGGAAATGTCCAGACAACAAGATTCTGTGCGATTTCCTCTGTATATTACAGCTATTCATTTACCTGTGTCTGGGTGGGCAGCTCGTACTGTCCCAGGGGAGCCCTCAGCTGTCCCTCACCCTCATCACAAGGAGTGATCTCATTTTTCCTGCCATGGGTTTCTCTGCTAAAATTGCCACAGAAGAAGGGCCTGTGGGGGGTGTTGGGCACTGGCATCTCCTACTGAGCATGGGGTTAAGCCTGTCCCAGGCACAGGTACCCCAGGAGGGACTGCACAGAGAAGGCAACTGAGGACTTGGAGAAATTCAGCAGCATGTGACTGGGACAGTGAAACAGCAAATGCCACATTCATTGGGGGACATGCACATCCCCCAGGTTTCTCTCCCTGCTGCAGAGCCCTCTGCACGGTGGTGGGTTGCTCATGTCTACCTCAGGCTCCCTGAAGGCCTCTCCTCATGGCAAGGTGTGGGCCAAGATGGTGGCAAGCCCCATGGTTGCACTAGTGATGACAGGGCCTGGCATGGTCCCTGAGGCCCTGCTGGCTGACCGGGAGGCTGGAGTCATGCGGGAGGAGAGAGCTGGGGGCCCTTCCTTCCCATCTAGAGACATGGCAATGGTTTCAGTAGCCATGTGGGTGATCGGCTCTGCCTTGAGCTGCCCTGGCACTGGCCAGGGCCATTTGGTAGGGTGAGCAGTGCTGACACGGGGCAGGCAGGCGGGATATCTTCCCCTGACCATTACACTCACAGCCGAATAACACTGTGAAATTGGGTAGACTCAGTTTCCCCTTACATGCTGTGCCCCAGTGTGTTTCCTCAGCCTTGTGCTGGTCCCTGGGGAGAGGCAATGACTGCCATGCCACAGGAGGGTGGTGGGAAATGGAGCCCTTCATGTTGATGCCAGTGTTTGTCTCTGCATGACTGCCAAGGGAAGACCGGCCCTCCAGCTCAGCGTGCTGTCACTGAGCGTTTTTGTGTTATTAATGTTCTGCCTCACCTCTAATTTAATTATAATCAGTTAATGGCCCAGTCCAGGACTCACTTAATTGCAGTAAATCATACCTTTGAAAGGGGATGCAGACATTAGCTGGGGTCTCCAGGGAGTGAGGGATGGAGCAAAGCTGTGCAGGATTCCACCCCTGAAAGCTTCATCTCCTGCTTTTTGAGGAAAAAAGGAGCAGTGTTGGCCCTCAGCACCTGTTCCTCTGTGCCCAGACATGGGCCCAGGAGAAGGAGGTGGCTGATGGGAGAGGTGGGTTTACACCTTTGGAAGGTTTCGTGCTGCAGGACTGTTTCTGCTTACCAACCAAACTTTTTGGTCTTACCAAGAGGACTACAAAGCATCACAGACAGTAACTGTTTGGGAAGTCTGAGGACAGCTACTACTCTTGTGCTCATATAAAGGCTACCATCTAACCTACCTGCACACCAGACACAGGGTCACTGATGTTTTCTCAGCAGCATTGACTGCCTCTTACGTGCCCATGGAAAATGGGGAGAGACAAATGTTTTTGCACTCTCACCAATAAGCTGTCTGTGTGGGGATGAAGGTCACCTTGCAACAACTCAGAGCAATTATCTGAAGAAGGTTAGATCTCTGTCCTCTGTCTTTATATTATTCTCATAAGCTGTGTTTTTGGCATCACTTAGAAGCCAGGAACATATCAAACCCGCATATGTCAAATGCTATTGACATCAAATACCTTTCATCGAGCCCCAAGCCTCTTGGCGTCTTTTGAGCTCTGCACCCAGGAAAGTGGCTTGTCAGAGATGATTTTTCCAACTGAGGAAGCAAGCAGCATAATGAGACAGTGTAGCTTCAGCATACACCTTCCAACTAGTTTCCCAACTGCTCAGAAACCAAACACGAGTCTGCATAGTAATTAGCCCATAAAGAAAGCTGGGGATACAATGAATGTACAAGCTCTTTATGGTCCCTCGTTACCATTCTCCAAATGCATTTCTGTTTGCATTTCCCATTTTCAACAGCCAAGATCATCTAGAAAAACAAAACAAAAATTCGACTGTGTCAAGCAGCACAAGTGTGGTAGCTGCAGCAAATAAACTACCCAGATGTGCCAGGTGCTGTACAGATGTGCTCAGCACTCAGAAAAGCTCTCGATCTGCCTACAGATCTGTTGTTTCTGGACTTCGCAGCAATGAGAAAGTGTTTTGTTCCACCCAGGATGCTATCCTTCACAGGCTGGCACAGGCACACTGTGGTCAAAGGGAAATGCCCACCAGTTTCAGCACAATCTGGATTTGCTGCTAAATAACATTGGGGTTTTTTTTATTTGTTCTCTAGAGCAATAGAGGGTGAGCACTGACCTGGGAAGATGCTGCCACCAAATACCTGTGTCAGCAAAGAACCTTGTAACGAGACCCCTTTTCTCATGCTGGCTCTTTCCCAGGTGATGGGAACTGCTCAGCTGAACTGACTTTTCAAGAGTTATCTGAGCAGGTAAAATACTGTCATAAAATCTAAACTCACACAGAGAGGCAGTCTGAAGAGCTGGATGCATGCTGTAAGACACACCAAGGGTTAACTGAAATAAGTCAAACTTCTTGCCTGGTTTTTAAGTGAACCAGGTCCTGCAATACCTGAACAGCATATCTCACAAGTCTTTTCTTTTTTTTTCCTTTTTTTTTCCTGAATTCACATACTCTAGATATTCTACACTTTAGTTTTATCCCTTCTCTTCACAGGTGCTCAAACTGAAAAGTCAGAGGAAGATTTCTTTCATGGTCATTTTTGAGGTTCCTTTACTTTGGGGTTTTTTTCTTATTTAAGCCATGATCTAGTTCTGCAAGAAGGAAAAAATGCTTTTCAGGACTTATCTCCCCTTCCTCATCTCATCTATGATGTGATGTGTTCCACAATCATTGTGTTATTTTCTCCACAAATACAGAGTTTTTAATAAGCTTTTCTTTTCCAAGTTGAAAAATATGTATATTCACAAAAGTTATTGGCAATGGTGGAGGATACAGTTGGGAAAGGGAATGAGAACTGACACATTTTTCTGGAAATATTTTCACAGTCATTCCTGAAGGCATTTGTTTATTTGAGCATCCAGAAGAACTTGGCTTGGAAGAGTCTTTCGGTAAGTGACAAATATCAGCAAAAGTTTTTATTAAAGTAATGGCATGGAAATGAGTATGAAAACAACTTGACAAGTAATCCAATTTACCAGCTATTTGTGTGCAGCTCATGTAGAACTGGCACAGATACTTTGAAGTGACCTAAGCCTTTGCTTGAGGATGCACTGGGTAAAGCCTAGGTGATGTAAGGTTTCACTGTGAACACTCCTCGGATTTGGAAGTAGGGCAGCTTGCAATCAAAATTTTACCTGCCTGAAAGTTTTGCAGATTGGTTTATAAGAGCTTTCTGGCAGAGGTCAGTCTGCATGTTTTGCTGAGTGTGGTGATCTACTGGATATCCTCATCATGTCCTCGAGGAATATGCTGTGTGTGGAAGACCTGGGAAGAAGTGTACTTTGGAGCAGTGTATGAATAAGGAGTGTCCAAGTGTTGCTGGAGGGAATGACACAGGGTGTAAGTGCTCAGCTGTCCCTCCCTTGGCTTTAGTGCCTCTGACAGCACTGTGGAGGGGGAAAGGCTTTGGCTCAAGGCTGGGGGCTACGAGGAGAAAGCCTGGGTCTCTGTGATCAGCATAGTCCAGACAGTGTCACCAGCACTGCCTGCAGAGGGGATGGGCTAGGGAGGGCAGTATGTGTCCCATGCATACTGTTCAGCCCTCTACGTCCTTTCACTCAGAAAGCCCATCTCATGGCTCTTCCTCCTCCAGGATACACCTTCCACATCTCTCCTCCTCCTCCCTTGCTTGTACCTGAGCTGAGAAACCAACCTGACTGCACTGCCCCCAGTAACAAAATTCCTGTAAACGTTTACCCAAGGCCAATTATTTTTGTCACATCTCCAGGCCTTCTTAAATGCCACAGCTATAAAATTGTCCCCACATTTCCCTTGTTTAATAGCAGGGTGCAGTTTCTTTTAAGTCCATGTCTTTGCTATTTGATGTACACTGGAGAGGGATTCATGGACCAAGGTTTTAAAAAGATGCCTCAGTTCTGAGAAAAGAGAGACAACAACATCAGGTTCAAATCTAGAGGCAGGTGAATCTTTGCTAGCAGAAATGTGTGCACATTAGCAAATCCACTTGCTTCCAAACCCTGCAGAGAAACAGCGTGATGGCTGGGGGATGAAAGGAAGGAAGTTAGGAGACTCTTTTAGCTTCATCTAATGAGCTGTGTGACTACCAGTTCTTCTTACCAAAAGTTATGACAAGCAGTAATCAGGAATAGAGCAGTTTTATACAATGTTGAATTCCAAGTGCACTCCAAAAATAGAACATTTGCAGATGAGGAAGCACAGAAGTAAGGGATATCTATCCCTGCCTCTTACCCCTCCTTCCATTACTGTAGCACCTGCCACTTCACAGTGCCTCTGTGAGTTATTACTGATATTACTCGATGGCTATTATTCCTATATTTGCAAGCAGGACTGCAGCATGGAGAGTGTAAGCTGCATGCCTTACATTTCACAGGAGATCATTGCAAAGCAGACTGGAAGTTGGGTTTCCTAAAAAGCAGATTTAGCAATTAGCACAGAAATTTGTGGATAAATTGTCTTTTGAACTGCCCAAGCCTTAGGCGAAGTCCAAGATGGCTCTGGCCTGCTCCAACCTCTGCAATTGCTCACGGAAACACCCTTTTCATCAGCTAGAACAGAAATCCTCACTTTCCCTCTGCTGCTGTGACCTGTCATTCATCAAGCTGTTAGAAGACACTTTGCCCTTGCTTTTCCCCAGCCATCAAAGGTTCTTTCTTCTCTGCTGCCCTCCTCAAAGCCTAAAACCATAAAGAAATTATATTCTCCCTAATTAATGTGGTGATTTTTACAGAAATAATTTATGGCTCCATGTCCTTTACGTCTGTGAGGCTTGTGTGCTCATTACGTTACTCCTTCCCTGTCTGAAGCAGTTTGATGGCTGGTTCCAGTGGTGGCCAGTGCTCCCCTTAGCAGAAAAGTGCTATTAACTCCCAATGATGGGGTGCTGAGGAGATGCTGAATGTTGAGCACTGTGGGGTTTTGGGTCTTTGCTGGAGCTCGTATGCAGTGCTGAGTGAAGAGGAACAGGTAAGCAAAAACCAGCCCTAATGACTGCCCAGGGTCACTCAGCACCCTGAACACCAACAGCAGTGACTAGGGTGCCTCCCAGGTCCCTGGCAATTATTTAAAAGATTGCTTTTGTATAGAAATAACTTGAAAGATCTGAGTTCAAGCTAAGAGTTGCTAATAACATGTAGGAGGAGCAATGGTTTAACGGTCTGGCACATTAGAAATAATTGTTGTCCTTACTTTATGCTGTTAACAATGATTCATCAAGGTTTGAGGTGGTGAAGATGCAGGTCCTTTTCAGAAATGGTCAGAGTACCTTTTCCCTGGGGTTGTGAGGTTTGTGCCCCGACCTGATACAAAATCTTCACCTCCAGTTGCCATACGTTTCCAGTATCAGTCATTAAATGAGTAAGGCTATTTAAAAAGTAGTTGTGTTCTGAAATCCTCCTTCAAGGATTTGTTGGATCAGTTATTAAAATTGTAGAACAATAGTTATCTGTAATAGACTTGTGCTGGGAGAGTAAGTTGCCCTACTTAATGTATTCATAGAAAGCTACAGTTGTAGGTTTCTCTTTTATACAGGTCAAGCAGGGGGAATCGCTGCTGAATCAAAGTATCTAACTCCTTCAACGCCCAAATTTACAAAGAATACATTCCTGCTAAGATTTCTATCTGCTTTTTTTGACTGTGTGTCATCAAAGCAAATTCACATAAGGTGAGCCTTTAAAAGGAGCGATTTTCTGCTCCTCTTGACTACGTGAGACATTCAAAAATTAATGAAAAAAGTGACACCCGTCTGGCTTCCAGGGCATCACATTTATTTCTGCATAAATTCTCCCAGGTCAACTCAAAAACAGTTCAGGGTCAAAATCTCATCTAGTCACCTAGATTAAAAACTAATTTCTCTAAAGTATAGCTTATATTGAAGCCTTTTCATGCAAATAAATAGCCGAGGGCCTCATTCTCTCCTTCTCTATTAGCTGTGCATGTCATGAATTTGAACAGAACATTTTGTCCTGTACTCTAATTACATGCATTATAAAGAAAAATCTATTCCTTGCATACATATTATTAGGAGCAGTTCGGAAGCACCATTCCATCAGGGCAGCCGTCATGGTGGCTCATCCTAATATTGACAGTTTAATCTTTTTGTTTCATATGAGATTAAAAGTCATATGATGGCCGTTGCTCTATGGAGCAGGCGGCGAAGCCAATTGGAGTCAATCCGTGTCTAAGTACCATTTCTGCCCTGAAAATGGACTTGCAGTTTACAAAATATATTAGGTAATTATCAGCGGTTATGGAAGAATGATAAAAAAATACTGAGTTGATGACAGAGTAAATAGGGCTACTGTTAAAAAAACAATACTCATTTTACTCACAGCTGTGCTGCAGTACATGTACATGAGAACTAACTTAGTTGCCGTCTAATGTATTCATGTGCATGATCGTGAGCAGTTTCAATTCCCTTTGCTTTATCTCACTAGAGAAGAAGAAAGCAACTGATACACCAGGTGGCCACCTACACCTATTGCAATTAAAGTTGTCTTTTATCAAAGGAGAGTATAACCTCCTTGAAAAGATGCTGAGTTTTGTTTAACATAGCAAAATATTGGACCTCTACCCCTTGTTTATTTTTGTTTAAAACATCCTGAATTAACTTTCAGAGGCAATGCCTGATTTAGCCTCTGTCTTTCAAAATGCAGACCAGGAATAAGCAGTGGTTCAGCTGTATCCGTTTTTGGCTGCTCCGTGTGAGACGTGATACAAGGGTATGATTTTTTTTTTTTTGAACACTGGATAATGTTCTCTAAAGATCAGTCCACTCCAAACCATCACACATGGGGCACCCTAGATCACCTGTCACCTGCACAAATGTTAAATAGAATAAATTCCCAATGAATCCTTCACCTCACTGAGGCCAGGACTGTATCTAGCATCCTAAGAAGCCAGTGGCTGAATTTCAGTGTGCGTCTCTAGTGTGAATGTGAACAACTCTCTGCCTACAGCATGTAATATGGGACTGCTGCCAATGTGCGTGCATATGTATTTATCTGTCTAGATGACTGTTGATTCAACTTATTTCTAGTCTAGGGTAGCACAAGAACTTGGGTACTGTATTTTGCTTTAGATCACTCAATTTAGTCTTTTTATCTGCTATGTTTCAGACATGATAAATACCCTGCAACTGCCAGTGATGTCCTTAAAAGTTTAGAAAGATCAATAACTGTCCATCAAGAAATTTGGAACTTGACTCCCTTGAGTACTTTCCCTTGAATGGAGCATCTTGAAGAGTTTAAGCCAGTACTCAGTAACTGCCTTGTTACTGTGAGAGTGCTGTATTTGAGGTCACAGCTAAAAAAAAGCAATAATTGATAAAATGTCTTGTCTCTGGCTGCAATTCCTCTTAGAGTGGAAAAACCATAATTATTTTTATCTTAAATCCCTTTTGGTGGAGTGCCAAAAGAGGTACAGTTCAGCACAAAAAGCAGATTCAGAACCGTTGAGGATTTTCACTGTGCAAGTTCATAGGCTTTTTTGTTGCGCAGCGTCAAGTATGCATGATGCAAGCAAGCTAATGGCCCTGTGCTTCAGCACTTCCTTTCTCTTTGAAGCCATGTTTAGCAAAGACCTGGCACAATGGCTTCACAGTAGCCAGGGAGAAGGTTTTATTGCACACTGAATGCCTTCCTGCTGGAAGAAATACTCTGGCTACAGTTACCCAGCATTAACCTTTCACTTGGCTAAATCAGCCAGAATTGCCTGTGTGCTGTCAATGTTTGCACATAGGAGTAGTAATTATGAAAGCAGGATCACTCCCACTCTCTAGCAGAGTGCAGTCCTTGAGTAAATGAATTGTGATTGGGAAACAATTGGAAGGTGGAGATGTTTCTAAGGAGAGCACCTTATTGACATTATTTTCAAACTAACAGGACACATCCTTGCAGTGCAAATATTGCTTTCTTTTGCAAATGTGAAAGAGTTATTACTTACTGCTCTGTAAGAGGACAGACCTGCCATCGAGCTAATAGCAACTTAGTATTTTATTGTGAATCTTTCCACACAGTTTCTGTGATGTTTATCACAGCAATTGCATAGACAACCCATTCTTCATTTCCAGTCTAACTAGATTACAAGTGACAGCAATATAAAGCATGATATTTAATTGCCTCAATGAACATTGACTTCCTTGAGCACATATTATATACTCCCTGGCTGACACTCTCCAGAGGTATGTGTCATTCTGAGGATCTGCATTTTGGGGTTCCCAGGCTGAGTCACTTGAAAGAGTTCTGACCTTCTAAAAATGCCTGTAGTGAAAGACTTGGTAAATGGCTTTAAAATGAAGCATTTTGCAGGTTCTCTGCTAAGGTCATGGCACAAGGTGAGAAGTTTTTGGATGCTACTGTCGATTCACATCTCCCAGGCTATCTGTAATCAGCATAACCTTGACAGATACCAGCGAAAGGAAAGAGGCAGCATCTTTCAAACAGGTGAACTGTATTACTTTTGTGAGAGTTCTTCTCCTGCTCAGTGATGCACATCCATGTGCATGTATGTAGTGACATCTCGGGGTAGCCTGCAAATATGTAATAAGGGTAAAACAAAACAAAGCAAAACCAAGCCGAAACAACAACAACAAAAATGTTCTTTGTGCTGTCATAATAAGAAGACTTGGCTTACCAGTGCCTGGCAAGTTGATACTAGGAA